>PQWD01002735.1:0-73303 GCA_019425675.1 Leucinodes orbonalis | reverse complement strand
CAACAGTTTTCATTTGGTACGAAACGTATGTAGTATTCGTGACGTTAATGGAATGATGGGAATGGAAAAGGATAATTTATAGACACATTTCAAATGAATAGTGGTAAGCGTCATGTAATTACTACAATTGCTTTTAGGGATTAAAAATTAAATTACAAGTGACTATGAGTATCAAAACAGCTCGGTTGTTTAGCGGGACTTACGAGTAAGTATCACGAACGATACATTTATTTGTTGGCGCATCGTTTGAATCAGGCTGCGAAATCTTGCAAAAATGCCAAGCAGATAGAAATAACTTAACATAACACAGTGATAGCACCCGATACTCAATATTATAAGATACATTTGAATAACTTAAAAGGAAAATCGTTTACTCTTGCAACTGTCAATTTGACATTCCAAGAAGAACGACTAGAATGATATTATGTCTATTTACCTTCTTTATGGTTAGGTAAAATACAATGCAAATATCAGAAATTATGGCGTCATATACGTTTATTTTATTTAGTTTAACACTTCAAACTCAATAATTCGCGGGTCATCAAATTAATACAAAGCTTTTAAGAAATGATGTGACTTGCTAACATATCGACAAGTTTTCCAACACTACCCAAGTCGTAAGCCCTGAGTTATAAGGCCATGAGCGACGGGCTTGTCTCAGGTCATTTCCTTCTTGGTCCACTCAGTGTTGTTATTGGTTGCACTATTTTATTTTTACAAGTTTCAGAGAACTAAGTTATATATTTATATTTCTTGATCGTTACTGATTGCAAAATTTTCGTGCGTGAAGATATGTTTGTATGGGACTGGGTGTTTCTATGTATAATAAGGATGTGTTGAAAAAGATATAATTAGGCATGTTGACGACCATCTGGTGTAATGGTTGAGAAATCGGCTCTTACACAAGGGCTCCGGGTTCGATCCGGGCATTACAACAATTGTATGTATGAACATGTTTGCTTGTATTGGACGTGGTGTTTTCTATGTATTTCATGTATTTATTATCAAACAAGTATATAAGTTGTTATCCGTTGTTTGGTATCATCATCATCATCAGCTCATTAAACGTCCCACCGGGGGCACGAGCCTACCCGTATATGGTGTATAGGCTTAGTCGTTGGATGGCTTCACGCACAACCTTTGAATCTCTTCGCAGTCGTGCGCAGGTTTCCTCACAATGTTTTCCTACACCGTGAGAGCGTCGGATAACGTACATATATTTTCGAAAATTCGGTAACACATTGGTACGAGGCGGGATTTGAACCTCAGTTGTTTGGTATATTACAGGTTAATGCTTAGTTTGGGGCTAGATGACGCTGTGTGAATGAATGACAGTGGATATTATATAATTATACGTATTATGTTTATCCAATGTTTAGAACCCACACAAGAAGTACACACAACGAGGGTTTCCCCAATTATTTTCTATATTGGGGCTTCAGACTTGATGTGCTAGTCCAGTATGTATTGTTGGTTGGCCAGAGTCCTGTTTACTACATTTTCAAAGAATGCACCGTGTGTAGGTTTGGTCGGCTTGGGTCCTAAGATATGACTGCTGATACTCCATACAAAAATGATATTATTTCATATTGAATAATTATCAGGGGAGATGAGCCTCGTTATAAATAAATGATATATATCTATAATATCTTGACCGTATTCGGCCACAGAAACTTCATTTCCACTTCCTAAGAAACCAAGCATAAGAGTGCTTTCATAAAACTGTTAGTCTCTTTAGTTTCCAAAAAAAATAAGAAAAATTGGTACAATTTAGAGCAATTTTAGCGATGACTGCAGGAGGAGGATGTACTGCATATTCGCACTTCTTTTGAAAATGTATAGAAATTGTTCATCTAAGATAGAAATACAATATCTGAAGTTTAACACGAAAGTGAAGTTTAAGTGAAAATATTTCGGTCGCTCACTTATTTACTAGATGAAAACATTATTGGAATGAACTGCTAATCTACAACAACAATTTAGATCTTAAATTAGTTTACATATTAACTCTTTAAGCCAATTTACTACATCAGCATAGCATATATAAATCTACAGTATTTTGGCTACAACAGCGAAGCTAACTTTCGCTAAAGACAAACGCTAACAAGCTACAACTGCACGAGCGCATTGTTTGGGCGAACTTATGAGATGCACCCTGCGGTATTAACGTCCGTGTGTTTAATAAACACAAGAGAGAAAAGTGCAACATGCATGGAATCGACAAGTCGCGAGTGAGGTGCGATTTCTATTGCATATGGAGTAGCTCAAATTTAATTTGTAAATAAAGCGTCAGATGGAATTCGGAGAACATCTAGGTGCAAATATCGCTGAGGTCACCAAGGTCTTGTGTTTATTTATTTTTTAAAAGTAAGCGATAAAGCAGATAGCCCATAAGAGTTTTAGGATCAAGTTCAGATACTCTCGTATGTATTTTGATTTTCATAGTTTAAAAAACGAATATTTATATGAACATTTTCGCCTGTAAAATAATTTAATAGAATGTAACTAAAATAAGTGACATTATATTGAGTTCAGATAAATATCTTAACCCAATTTTTCGACATAAAGCATTTTTCTTAGCAAGTTCAAAGTTATGAATGTAACAAGATAAATAGAGACAGCCTAGTTCAAAGTAAAACAATATTAGCCCGTAACCTTTGTGAGTGAAGAACAAAACGTTTGCAAGAATGAAAACTTTTACGATATGCGGCTAAACAAGGCCACACCACTCGGCTAATATCATGGGAACCTCAAACACGTTAATCCTCAGACAAACATAGCTCATCGGGCTTTGTTTAAAGCGAACAGACACAACTTTTTTACTTTTTCAAAGTTTAACTTTCAATACCGTCGGCTGCAGAAGAATTCTCACAGTCATCTTTATTGATAGTATTGAGATTTTGCGGACTGGTATTGTGGTACTACAGATTTCAGTGTTAGATTACATATTATATAATGTGGTATTAGTTATTGACAAAGACAAAATGCTGTTGTATAACTTAATATTATATGAGGTATTATAAAAAATCATTTAAAATCACAATGAAATGAAATGATCAAAATTGTTAACAGCCCATTTCACAGCGGCTGGACTTAGGATCACCTTACTGCTATGAAGGAGTTAACCTTGAATATGACATTTTTAAGGTTAATCAGCTTGAGAGAGAGCTGCTATCCATTCTCTATTTTTGTCCATAATCCGCCTTCGATTATATCCTCGGAAAGAGAGCACATAGCATATGAAATCATAACTTTTCTTTAAAATATCGCAGTCTACGGCTAGATATACCTCATTCTGCGCTAGATATCGGGATGTCGCCTCCGTTTTTCACCATCATCAGTGTCATCATCAGTCAGCCATCATCAGTAACCTTTCACAAGTCAGTTGCCGGGCCGAAAGGCGTTCTACTCGTACTTACGCGAAATTTTCACAGTTATTATTTTTATCACACATCAATAATGATCATATAGCAATATCATTGTTATTAATCGAATGTCCATGTAGCGATGGAGTGTACCCGACTTCCTCGGTATTTATTATAATAAATTGGACTGCGACATTGATAGACGATGTTATAATAGAAATATTGAAATTGTTAGAAACACATTTGTACCGCTACTGAAGATTGTAACAAATGGTTTTGTTGTTAGCTATGGCACTCCTGATTTTTGATATGGATTTGTGAAGATTAATATTAATAATATTATAGTGTCAATAATAAAATACAGAAGTATAGAACTTATGTAGTGAGTTGATACCTTAAATCTAACTCGATCATCATCGTTTATCAACTGTATTTGATGATTGGACTAAGGCTTTCACTACGATTCTTAGCGGAGGGATTCGGGAAGTTACTAAACAAACTGGTCCAGAACGTGTGGTGGGCGACCACGCCTCTGTTGTACGTTCGGATGCACCATAGACCGTTTATGCTGGATTGGGGGTTAGTAAGAGTACCCTGGGACTACTTTACCTGTCTTTATTTAACTGTCGGACTTGAACCATTATTCATGAACCACTTTGGAAAATTATCGCTTTTTGAACTCCAATGCGTGCGTTCTTTGTAAAATCTATGTAAAGATAGAATGAATAAAAGTAATCTAAATTCAATAAATATTGGCGAATCATTTAAGCTTTAAGTTGTATGACATATGGCTATATGTTAATACTTTATATCAGTACGGATACATGTATAAACATCCGTGACCCTGCTACAAACAAGTATTGGCTTGTATTAATATCGGCTACATCGTCGGTGAGAGTTGTGTTGCAGACAGGATCTTACTATTAATCGTGTCTCTACGACTGTAAAGCCAATTAATGACATATATGCACAAACCAACACACTAAAAGATTCTCATCTTGCCTATGAGCAGTCCGTAAGATTTCTTAGAAATGAAAGGTATTTTTTATAAGAATACTGGTGATAATTAAATATAATTACAGTATATCGCAGAAACGGCCGCTGAAGCAGGCGAGAACTGGAATTTAGATTACGTTCGCAAGCGAAGGGTGGGACCCTCTGGCTCGACGGACCGACGATTTGCAAAAGGTCATTGATCAAGGGATGATAAAATGGATGCGGCAGTCGTATATATTGAAGAGAGATACAGTATATTGGCAGTGTTATTAAGTCGAAAGTAATTGTATCTAGTAATTTCAGTGCCTGGCCTATTCACGCTTTATTCTTCGAGCACAACTAAAAGCATATTTGTATATTAACATACCGCGCAGACGATTTATACATAGTCTCTCTTAATATATTGACATCAAGCAGATTAAATAAATTTTGTTTGAACAATTAGTTGAGTTCTGTGGCGTCCAAAATATTAAGGCCGACGTATTTTCATAATCAACTGTGAACAGTAAAACTAATCATCCTGCGGTATTTTTTACATAGTTTGTTATTTAATGGAATGTGCTATTTCACTAAATGTTGTCATCACAACCGAAAAGGTCACGTACTGGATACTTGTACAAGTAACCAGATCCGTGATAATTTATAAATAAAATAAACTCAAGTGTGACGAACCAACGTACTAACAATAAGTATTCCTTTAAATACATACTCGTATCTAGGAAAACTCTTATGCAAACAGACGTGTTCATGCGTTTGATATAACAGCCGTCTCTAAACTATAACACTAGTCATGCCATCCCTGCATCTGACACGTATCTGAGGACCCAGTGGCCCTAAGATCCCGTCGGCCTACGGGTTGACATCCGCACGCAAGATGGTAAGATAACTCGCCCATTAATAACTTCTTGCGTGAGGCCACGACTGCTACCGAGCTGCGGACGATCACAACTCAATAAATACACTGTCTGATTTAATTATTGTTGTGTAAATGTTGTGCATATTAAAGTCTGTTCTTCAGTGGGGATCGTGGGAAGAGCTCGATGTGCAGCTAATATTGGACTAAGTATAGTTTATCGTTGGCTTAACAGAAACCCTCCTAACTCCAATATCGCAAGTTCTTCCTTACCTTCAATCTCTTTTGACTACAAAAATACACCTTGTTTGGAAGTACATGTCCATTCATGCTCTAACCCCATGGCCTCAAACTGTTCCTGCATAGCCCTTGTCAGAACTACAACCATAAAGTAACCTGCATGTGTTCTGGATGACAGACTAAATTGGAGGCTCATATAAATCTCATTACTACCCGTACTCGAAACTTATCTGGATTTCAAAAAATTAAGATTATGTAGCTGATCTGGAACTTTTGCGACGAATATACTACCCTGTGCGTCAATCCTCGGCTACTGTATCGGAGTTTGGGGTGGGGCTTGTAAGACATATTTGATTGAGCTGGAACGGGCTCAGAGATCACTTTGAAAGTTATGACCCATAGTCCATACAGATTTCCACAAAGTTACTTTTGAAAAATGTAATGTGCTCTCTGTCCGGCGATTATATTTCTTTGTCTCTACTTTAAGCAGCATAAGGTACACCATTTAACAAAAAAGATATTATGAGAGCGTACAATTCGAAATGTCTGTGAACCACTAAGGCTCCGCACAGCCTCGGCGGGACGACAGCAGTGTAATATGAGTGTGTTTTTGTATAATAAAGTAAATAAGTTACTAAATATTTATCCCTTGACCATGCGTGAGACTAAATGTAAATGTAAAAGTTGGTTGCTTAAATTAAATTATGGAAACTGAAGTGTGCTTGTACTATACTATAAGTGATATCATTATTCAAACACCAACACACACACACACACCACACAACCACACACACACCACACACACACACCACCACATACCACACACCACCACACAATATATTAACTTCATACAAAAAACTAGATACTCGATTAAGATCTTAGGGTATATTTAACCTTTGTCTGTATAATCTTAACTATATGATAATACATGGTTTGAATTGTATAGATTATTATTATCTAAAACATATTGTGATACTGCGCAGAGTGAGTGGGCACTGCTTCTGTAACACAGGTTCACCTATTACAGAGCAGGGTTCACACTTTATTGAACATTGTTTATGTCAATAAGATAATTTTTATTTTATTATTATTTTTTCTTTTTAATTTTAAGAAATATAGATGTTTAGTCAGCACTTGTTATACTCGTATTTACATCCATCATTTTATCGCATTTTCTTTAAACATTTTTCAGTACCCATGAAACATCGCAGATTTTTTGTACAAACTAACAAATTTTAATATTGTAACATAAAAAGTTTGTAAGAATGTTAACATGTATGTCTATAACTCTTTTTTGAAAACTAACAAATGGATATTGATGTAAGAGTTAAAACAAGTAATTTTGTACATTACTCTACATTTTGTCCTATAAAGGTAAATACTGAGGGAGATTCTTCTCAGAAGATTTTCAGCCCGAACATTCGGTAGATTACATTTGACATAAATAACAGCTTGCTGTGTCCCCAAAGTAATAAAAATGTTTGATTTAGATTTAATATTTTTTTGAATTGATATAACTAATCTCGTATTTTAATCTTGTTTTAGATAATTTATATCTTAATTGATACAAATCGAATTAAACACTCATTCTTCACAGACATTAACACATTAAAGCGTGCGACAAATGATTGTCATCATTACAAAACTACTAACTAGTGATGTGATCTAAGACAAGTATCGCCGGTCCGAGTATTCGCTAAAACGAGATAACGATGTCTCTCATTAATAACTCGTCGCCCGCATGAGCAACGTCCTCGGCTACTGGGAGCGTTGGAACAACTCAATAAATACCAGTTGTATCGGTTGATTCAATCTATTCTTGTTTTGTTTGTGTTCGTAAATAAAGACATAGCGTCTTAGTTGCAACATTTGGCTAAGGTTGTTTACAAATATATGAAATCCAATAATGGAAAATAGGTTCTGCTTATTTCCGAGTATTCTTTTTGTCTTTTTATTCGAGATGGTTTTGAATAGATAGTAGTTTGATGCAGTTATTTTAAATTTGTAACAATGTCATTGCATCCATGGTGGGGTCAGGAGCCCTAAACTTTATGCAAGAGATACAATACATTTTAAATTGTGTCTGGAAAACCGGCAGTTAAAGGTTCACGGGATTTAATCATAACCGTCACGTTGTTCCATTGCGTATAAATGTGTAGGTATACTTACAAACCTATGCCATAAGGTCTTAAGGTGCGACACAAAAACCTCAGAACTCGAGTCAGCGTCAAAAATGACACACAGAGATGTATTATTCGAATTTACCATACGATTTTATTGAATCGTAGTATCGATTTAAAATACTCCGTTTAAGTCACAATCAAGGCAAAAGTAACATATCAGTATGTATAGATAGGGCACAGTAAACCAACCCCGTGGTTCTGCGAAGCGACCACTTGCCAAAAAAGGACTGTCGCAGTCCAGTCGCATGCGCAGGTCACGGCGCCTGCGCAAAACGGAACGCGGTTAGAAAAATACTCTCAGTGTAGTCTTTCTTATTTACCAGTTTTAAAGTGTTTGGAGTTAAACAGTGGTTCTTTGTTATGTGATTAAGTGTATTTACGGTATTTTTGCTATACGAAATAAGCCCAGTGATCGATCCCATGTATAGTTTGTGCTTTCTTGATTGTAACTTAAACTTTTAATCTACTGTAGTTTCTTTGTCATTAGATAAGTTGGTGAAAGTCGTGACATTCAGTATAGCAGCGATTCTAATGTAATCTGTAAGTATATTTTTGAAAATGTGAATATTGTTTGTTGTATTGGCTCTCCTTATTAAATAAATAAATTAGGTGGTGGTTACAAACCAGCATGAAGCTGAATAAGACATTAGTAAAGTTATTTAATAACAAACATTGATAAATTTATCTCTATGATAACAAATAAAAGGGTCCAGTTACATCTATGAACCTTCTACGCGAAACAAGGAAATCTTCCTGTCTCCTTTTCGGGAATTATGTAATTTTGTTTTATATTCTGTGTACAAGCAAATTCTATTTCGGGTTTGACTGATTATTGTATGATTGTCCTGGACGTATGGTTTGCTGTAAGGTAAATTGATGTTGACAGTAATGCTCTTTGAAGGACACTTTTACCCATATCAAGGGAGATGTGACATCGCCTTTGTATTGACAATATTTTCTGTGATACTTTATTTATTTAATGAATAGGAAATGGACAGATACATCTGTAAGGAACAGGAAGTAAGTGAAGGAGAGCAGAACTGCTATGTGCATATGTGCTAGCGTATATTGTTTAATATATTACGTTTGTTTATTGAGACTTTTCAGCTCATTTATAAGATTCATATTCATTCATTCAAATTATAATTATAATGTATATTTTTGACTCATACATAAGATAATAATATGTAAAATGGATTTAAATTTACTATTTTTAAAATAATGACAATCATTTGATGACCGACAACACAACGCCAATCATTTCCCTCGTTGTAAAAACACATGCTTTTGGAATAATGTGTGTTCCCTAATAAGGAATTGCAATACGTACTATTTTTATAATCAACGTCATTAATATTAGTTTAAAGGCGACATTTGGTACTTACCACCCTTACCATGATGTGAGCTGTTTGGTTGATTACCTATTTGTTTCATATGTAAAAGTTATAATAAACATAAATAAACTTGTTTAAAAATTTATTTTAAATAAAATAAACACGTACAAATTGTCTAGGGTATACATTATCTTAATACAATAATACCCTTACTTCTACGCGATATTAACACGAAGATTTCATGATAGTTCAAGTAAATGGATAAGTGTTGGACATCGACCTACCATCAATCACTCACGACCAGTTCGTAATAAGGCATTGACAACCACCTATTATATTCGTCAGCGTTTTATTGTCGGGCACACCTACTTAATTATACACAGGTTAATGCACTAACATATCCAAGGAATTTCAGATCCCAAAACAGTACTCCAAATTTTGAAACTGATGACTCTGTTTTTCCCTATTTATTCTGCAGTACAAAGAACTAAGTTAAATGAAAATTAAGCCCAAATAGGGTAGAGCTTAAATTATGGGATCACAGTCCTTTTTTTTGTTATTTGTTGTGATGAGTAANATGTGTAGGTATACTTACAAAACCTATGCCATAAGGTCTTAAGGTGCGACACAAAAACCTCAGAACTCGAGTCAGCGTCAAAAATGACACACAGAGATGTATTATTCGAATTTACCATACGATTTTATTGAATCGTAGTATCGATTTAAAATACTCCGTTTAAGTCACAATCAAGGCAAAAGTAACATATCAGTATGTATAGATAGGGCACAGTAAACCAACCCCGTGGTTCTGCGAAGCGACCACTTGCCAAAAAAGGACTGTCGCAGTCCAGTCGCATGCGCAGGTCACGGCGCCTGCGCAAAACGGAACGCGGTTAGAAAAATACTCTCAGTGTAGTCTTTCTTATTTACCAGTTTTAAAGTGTTTGGAGTTAAACAGTGGTTCTTTGTGATTAAGTGTATTTACGGTATTTTTGCTATACGAAATAAGCCCAGTGATCGATCCCATGTATAGTTTGTGCTTTCTTGATTGTAACTTAAACTTTTAATCTACTGTAGTTTCTTTGTCGTTAGAAAGTCGTGACATTCAGTATAGCAGCGATTCTAATGTAATCTGTAAGTATATTTTTGAAAATGTGAATATTGTTTGTCGTATTGGCTCTCCTTATTAAATAAATAAATTAGGTGGTGGTTACAAACCAGCATGAAGCTGAATAAGACATTAGTAAAGTTATTTAATAACAAACATTGATCAATTTATCTCTATGATAACAAATAAAAGGGTCCAGTTACATCTATGAACCTTCTACGCGAAACAAGGAAATCTTCCTGTCTCCTTTTCGGGAATTATGTAATTTTGTTTTATATTCTGTGTACAAGCAAATTCTATTTCGGGTTTGACTGATTATTGTATGATTGTCCTGGACGTATGGTTTGCTGTAAGGTAAATTGATGTTGACAGTAATGCTCTTTGAAGGACACTTTTACCCATATCAAGGGAGATGTGACATCGCCTTTGTATTGACAATATTTTCTGTGATACTTTATTTATTTAATGAATAGGAAATGGACAGATACATCTGTAAGGAACAGGAAGTAAGTGAAGGAGAGCAGAACTGCTATGTGCATATGTGCTAGCGTATATTGTTTAATATATTACGTTTGTTTATTGAGACTTTTCAGCTGATTTATAAGATTCATATTCATTCATTCAAATTATAATTATAATGTATATTTTTGACTCATACATAAGATAATAATATGTAAAATGGATTTAAATTTACTATTTTTAAAATAATGACAATCATTTGATGACCGACAACACAACGCCAATCATTTCCCTCGTTGTAAAAACACATGCTTTTGGAATAATGTGTTCCCTAATAAGGAATTGCAATACGTACTATTTTTATAATCAACGTCATTAATATTAGTTTAAAGGCGACATTTGGTACTTACCATCCTTACCATGATGTGAGCTGTTTGGTTGATTACCTATTTGTTTCATATGTAAAAGTTATAATAAACATAAATAAACTTGTTTAAAAATTTATTTTAAATAAAATAAACGTACAAATTGTCTAGGGTATACATTATCTTAATACAATAATACCCTTACTTCTACGCGATATTAACACGAAGATTTCATGATAGTTCAAGTAAATGGATAAGTGTTGGACATCGACCTACCATCAATCACTCACGACCAGTTCGTAATAAGGCATTGACAACCACCTATTATATTCGTCAGCGTTTTATTGTCGGGCACACCTACTTAATTATACACAGGTTAATGCACTAACATGTCCAAGGAATTTCAGACCCCAAAACAGTACTCCAAATTTTGAAACTGATGACTCTGTTTTTCCCTATTTATTCTGCAGTACAAAGAACTAAGTTAAATGAAAATTAAGCCCAAATAGGGTAGAGCTTAAATTATGGGATCACAGTCCTTTTTTTTGTTATTTGTTGTGATGAGTAAGCGGTAACTCCTTAAATTATTACAGGCACAGTGTTTGTTGATAGGTGTATGCTAATTTTAATTGGGAAATGACATAAATAATCCAAATTACAGGGAATTCCCTCAAATGCTTGATTTAGGAAACTTCTATTATCAGTTTAGGTAGGATCGGTTGCTATGAAAGTCTTAAAAAATATTCTAAAGGGAAATACGACGGGAATATTTTTTTTATTCAGTTTATACCAAAATGTTATGAGCCTAAGGAATCTCCCTTTAAAGTTGGAGGAAGGCTTAGTTTAGCAGTACGGCTTTTGTTGATATTATAAACATCGGGCCACCGTCCCAAGGGCATTTAAGAACAATTGTTTGTAGCACTTCAAAAGACATATTGTTCTACGATTGCACAGTTTATATAGACTATAGGTTAGAAACTTCTCAGTAGCTGCGAAGTATTTGAACCAAGAAGAACAGTTCGTGGTAAAACCTCATCATATTTATGCCTTTTAACCGACTCGTGGTTCCTTTATGATTATGGATTCTTTGGTTGTCCACTTGTATTGTTATTCTAAAGTTTAGTCCGGGTCATTTACTTCCTATAAATTATATCAAACCATATCAAGTAAACATTTATTTAGAAAAAGAATACATTACAGAATACAAGGTATTTTGCGGGATTGCGACACCAAATTTGTATTTGTTGTTGTTTATGCATAACTTTGTAGTTATGACGTCCTAAAGGCATGAATTTGGGCATTTTAAGAAAATAATAAAAAAGTCATATCTCAACTAGACATTACCAAAGTCTTTACAGCTAATGTTCCGCAACGACATGACGAGTTGACTCAATAGAATTTGACGACGCTGATATAATAGCAGTTGTAAAAATTTTACGATCGAACGGTTTCCATATTGCGTGGATGGTTAGTGGTTCTTGTTTTTCGCACATCACCCCGCTGTGTACAAAACAATGGTACGCATAAACAAACGCGGAACACGGTATTTCGGGCATCCGCGAATACACATTAACATGTGAGCCGAACTGATCGTAAATTTTTATATAAGCGAGAACACGTCAGGCGTCGTCACGGGCACTCCGTGTCAAGACTGAGGCTAATTTACAGGTTACGATTTTCATTTTTGCGAATTTTCTGTAGTAGTGCTTCATGATTTGAAAAGAGGTGATACTTTTTTGGCAAGTAAAGCACTTCTCAGCTCATTATACGTTTCCACCGAGGGGCATGAGCCTACCTACTCGTAAAGGGTGTATGTGACTTCACGCACAATCAATGAAACTCTCGGAGGAGTGCGCAGGTTTCCTCACGATGTCCTTCCTTCTTCTTAAAAACGTCGAATGAACGTATAATACTGAATACATATAATATTAAAAATTCGGATTTTGAAGATGCATCCTCCAGAACGAAAGGAAACAGTCGACACCAATGAGCCACCGCTCTACTCTAATGAGGCCTTAAGGCGCCAGAAACAATAGATAGTGCCTACATTCTCGGCGTTCAATAGGTAAAAACAATTTTGCAGCAAATTATTGCGTTTCACGGGTAAAACAATTTCGAAGCTAAGAGTCGTAACATCGTCCCATGCCAAAGCGAACACGCGCCATTTGAAATATTCCCTCGGTGACGTCACGTCAGGTGCGCAAACAAGTGCATTATGGCTCGTTGTCGTCTTCGTTTTCGGGGTTGTTTTGGTGTGATGTCTACGTAGATGTCAATGAAACGGATAGACTATGTGGGTTAGTATTTTATCCGCTTAACTGGGGAATCGAGTGACAATAGGAAATCGACTGTGAGACGTTTCATAGCTTAAAATATATTTTTATCGCATGTTTGCGTTTATCAAAGTTATTTGATGATAAGTGACTTCCAGGCTTAGGTACATCGTCCTTTGCAAATAGATTTCTTTTAGTTTTAAAGTAATATCATTTTGCATTTTGAAACCTTTTTAATCGTTGTATTCTGAGCGCAAATTTAAAAAAATGTATTGAATGAAATACGTACAGCTAGTAAAGGTATATTAATATATTTTTCAATCAGACTATTTGGTATGTGTTATAAAAATGAGGCTTCCGTCTTCTCGGACCGCAATTAACTTGGACCGCGGTTCCAGTCGCCGGATCTGAAAAAAAAAATTTTTTTTCTTCCGGCGACTGGTCATTTATGCATATACTCGCAAATTATATATGATAAGTTTTTTTTTTTCAATTATTGCATCTCAAACCCTTTGTTTGACTTTTTAAAAATTTATTTATCATTTACGAGTGGTCCCAGTCGCCGGAAGAAAAAACTTTTTTTGGATCTGACGGCTGGTTTTTTGGTCTTACTTAATTGCAGTCCGAGTAGACGGAAGTCACATAAAGTGACAAAGATACTCTTCGTCATCATTAGCCTGTAACATCCCAGCAGGCGATCAGCCTTCTCGCACAGCATAAGTAGCTAATGAGAGAAACATTTAATTAAAATATTTTTATCGTTAATCATGTACTTTTCTGTCTACACCGATCTCTTTAACTTAGTTCAACAAAGCATATGAACGTTATATTTGTTTACATAAAGCCTTGCCCAATGAAAGGGAAACTCAAACAATTGTCAAATTAATTATTGACAAAGTTCTTCGTGACTTAAAACTGTGTAACCATCGCCTTAGTGGGCAAGTTCCAAACTATCGATCGGGCGAACTAAATCAATTTTATTAGAAACTAACTTTAGCCCCCGGCCCGCTCTCTAATGCAAAGGAATTGGCGTTAGCGTTGCTGATATATTGCTTATTAAACGACGCTTAAGGGCATTCAATAATTAATGCGCCTTCGAAATCAGCCTGCTTTCACAAATTATTCTACACATACTACGTGCGAAGTGTACTTTTTATTCATTAATGAGTCTACAGCCGTTATTTGTTAGATATTCTTGTTATAGCTCAATTTCTAATAAACGAATTGAATTGTATTAAATTAATAATGTACTTCGTCAATCTGTTATGTATAAAACGGTTTGGATAATCGTGCTGTACATACATGCTTGTGGTGTTACAGTACTCCCAAAAACCAGAAATTTATTTACTGTAATGCTGTTTTGTGTATCAAATAAATAAATTTCAATTCAATGAAAACTAGTAGGTAATAAGACTGACGAAATGTTAAACATTGACAGTGAGAGATTAATCAAAATAATTTTCATTCGGTATGTTTCCAGATGTTGTTTGATGACATTTTATTTTACATTTTACTATAACCGTATGGAACGTATGTTCAATCAAGCAAATGCTCACTTTTAAGGCGACAAAAAGTGGGCTTTACCTGGATTGGTGCAAGTGTATCACTGAGGAGTTTCAGAGTATCACACATCGAACTGGTCACAAGCCTTGGACGCTATTCAATAGGGTGTGTCAACCTATTCAACAGGGTGTGTCAACCTTTTGCAGGCCATTGCAGGGCTTTTTCACGCAGCCTCTACCATTGATTTTAGGCAGTCGACAGTCCAAGGGGCCTGAGGTATCCAGCGCTATGTTTGTAATTATTGGTCTCTAATCGAGAACTTCGACGATAAATGACTCGATGCCTACAAAACATATGTCTTTTGACACACGACTAACTTTTAATTAAAAACTAAATAGCAATGAACGTTTTGTATCAAAGGTAGATACTTTCCTGTAAGGCCTAGACTATATACTAATTATGATTGGCCAAATGAGGATTACAAGTTGAAGTGCAGTGGCAGGGCACCTATGTGCGTAGAACCGATGGCGATGGGCGGAAAGGTTCTCGAGTGGCGTCCACGTAACGGAAAGCGAAGCGTAGGCCGACACCCCAACCAGATGGACGGATGATCTGGTTAAGGTGGCAGGGTAAGCAGATGGATGTCAACTGCAAGGGATCGTCCACGTGGAAATCATTAGGGGAGGCCTTCGTTCAGCAGTGGACATTAATTGGGCTGTAATGATGAATGATGAATGATGATTGGCCAAAAAAAAACTATTATTTTATCTTCGAGAAATCTTTTATGAATATTTGATTTAGCTAATTTTAATAGATTGACCTATATGTACTGATATTGATACCTATAATAACAAGGTAATTTTTTTATTTCATGGCTGGTAACGCATTTTAGTGCCTTCTGGTATTGTAATTGAGCATAGGGGCGCGGGACATTTACTATCAGATGAGCCGTCTCATGTGCCTCCATAGCATAAAAAGTTTTTAATTCGGCAATAACAGTAAACAAAAAACAAAAGACTGTGAACGGTCCCTCGCAGGCGCCGATTTATTTTACGTACGCCTTCCCCAGTGAAATGGCAATAGTTGCCAAAGAACTATTTACCAAACGGTCAAAGGAGCGCCCAAAAGTTGCCAACGTTACCGCATTTAACCAAAAGGGCTCAATGACTTCACATATTATAATGCTCCCACATCACCAGTACAAACTTCGGGTTTTCAGGGCTCTTTTGTGCAAACAGAAATATTACAAATATCAATTCAGTGTATTACATACTTTTGCTTCCCTTTGGAGGCTCTATTCAATTAGGTTCATGTTGGCACGGAAACAAAGCTATTTTATTATTTTTATTTGGGATATTAAATCTCCTTACACGAATTATATTTACGGCGTTGGGGATATCTGGCGCAAATTGGGGGAGACCTATGTCCAGCAGTGGACATCGATAGGTTGAAGATAGAGAGTGAGAATAATATTTATTGCATCTACTACTTTTTAGACATAATCTGCGTACGTGTCGTATAAAGTACTGAAATCTAAATGCAAAACTTATTTTATAAAGGTTTTTAAAAAGTGTATTTTTTTGTATACGATTAAATAAAAGACTGAGTCAGAAAGGTCTTAAAAAAACCATCTGACCGACTTATTTTTAATGAAACTTCTTTCAATGTTAAAACATTCAGTTATGTAGATACACGCAATAAAATTTCAATAGTTTTAATTTGTTTAATTACATAACTTTTAACGTAAGTTGAGTATAGAAACGTATTGAATGCCTTTATAATGGCACAACCATATGAATGAAAATGAAACTGTAAAATTTGCTCTGACATTCTGAAACCTATTCACAGCGAACGGAGTCAGTCACGTGACTAAGCCTGAAACCCGTACTGCCACTGTTCAAATTATTTTTTTGTCGTAAAACTCGCCGCAGATTGAATCCCCGGTAAAAAGCCGGCCTATAAAATGGTTTTTGCGTTGAATTTTTACAATAGTGTAATAGGAATCGCGTCGCCGCTTGTCGTGGTGCAATGTAAAAAATGCAATGTACAACGCTCCGTCGCCGAGGTTTCCACCGGGGATTTGTAGCCGGTTGGCGCCATTTTGTCAGTAACACACATTAGTTTAGGGTCTCAATTCAATTTGTCGGTTGGCAACCCTGTTAAATGTGTCCGAAAACAATATCCGCGGAGCCAGTGGCCGATTTTTTAGAGTCAACGTCGGAAATGAAATAATTTTAACTGTCTGTAGTACGAGTATTGGTTAGTTTAAATACACTTTTAGTAATTCGTACATTACGCATACAAAAGTTGTACCTACCTACTCGTACGTACGTACAAAACGAACTCATCTTTTTATTTGATTCACAAGGCGTAAAAGTTTTACAACGCGCAATTAATATATCCCTCTCTACAACCTCATATAACCTACAAAGTATCTTATCAAAGATTATTAATGTTAAGAAAATTAACTTGACATGGTATTATAATATCCTTACAACATTTTGGAATCCTCAGTACACCACTTATTGCAGGCGAGAATAAGGCAAGATGGCGTTTTCCTTTTGCCTGAAATATGGCTATGCTATTATTTTACGAGATACTATGTTCATATTATTGCAATAAATTCAGATTAAACGCGGATTTGCGTAGCTCGTGTGCATTTTAATATTATTTATTTGCCCGGTGCCCCTAAAGCATGCAGGAACAAAGCACATTTTATGTGGAGTTCATAAAGGACCTCCATATGGCGTGACGGACAGACAAAAGGGACCATTCTGTAGTATACATACTGCGTTTTACAGGTCCGGTATTGCCCGCTTTTATCTCCAAATGTACTCTCAAATTGTTTTATGATGTTTTCGTTTGGTATGCGATGTTCATTTTCACGGTGTACCGTGTTTTTCGGGTTTTGTACATTTTTCGACTGTGTTTTGAAATGTACGAATGATCAACGCCTGCCTACCAAAGTAAAAGCATTCCATTTTTTCTATAGAGTGTGATGAATATACGTTAAATTCTTGTATATCATAGTTAGTCCATTTGGTAGAAATGGATATAAAGAATAAAATCAAATCTGTTATAAAGTACTGAAAAGGGCACTTAGGTAACTTCGACGCGACATTTTGCTTCAGTTGAATTTTGCAACAAATCCATCTTGTTACCATTTATTTTGCCTCAAAATTCAGACATTCTGTGTACCTGCCGAATAGTTGGAAAATTTCGTTCGTTTAAATAAACTATAAATCAACTACTAATTTATAACTAAATACCATTTCGTTTCGGCTTCACGCCCGTGGATTGGTCAGTTCCCCAAAATATTGGGTATATATATTAAACAGCATAAAAATAAAAAACATGTAATTTTTAATCCGCACCATGCCCACCGCAGAACAAACCTATTCATCAACAAGACTGCAGGGCATAGGCCTGTGCACATGTATGCATGATTATGAAGATATTGTGCCTTGAACCTCGAAAGAGATTGTGTGGTTGGTAATTAGTACAGATTTCCAATACAGGAGATGGGGCAAGCCGCGTTTAAAGTGCGACAACTGTAAGCTCAACGAGCATACATTGGCTACCAGTTTACGCTCTGTGAGACGAGTCAAGACGCACGAATATTAGAAGAAATTACCTTTTTTTCCAAAATGCCATCCTGTGCAATTGTAACATGCCATCATCGCAATGAATCAGTAAATTTACCAAGAAATATTATAACTTTTCACAGGTAAGAACCGAAAAGAAANACTCCTCGCCGAAGCCACACTAGTATTGAAACTAGTGAATTATAAATATAAGTTGTTTCTACAGAGAGACAACCACAGACATCCGAATATACAATTAGACTGGACAAGCCGCAAGTTTATATGCAGTCCCAGTGTCGCAATTTCTTTTCGGTTCTTACCTGTGAAAAGTTATTATATTTCTTGGTAAATTTACTGATTCATTGCGATGATGGCATGTTACAATTGCACAGGATGGCATTTTGGGAAAAAAGGTAATTTCTTCTAATATTCGTGCGTCTTGACTCGTCTCACAGAGCGTAAACTGCAGCCAGTGTATGCTCGTTGAGCTTACATTTGTCGCACTTAAAACGCGGCTTGCCCCATCTCTCTGTATTGGGAAATCTGTGGAGACAACCTTTTATTTTTGTTCTTGTCTCAATAATAATAATTTATATCATTGACATGAGTCACGTAATTATTTTAACTAACATTCAATTAAGAAAAGCTAGAAAAATTGCTAAGTTTCAATAATAATAAATAAATAAATATCCACTGACTTTCACACAGCACCATCTAGCCCCCAATTTAAGCGTAAAGCCTGTATTATGGGTACTTAACAACGGATAAACATACTTATATACATTTTTTTGTAAATACATACATATCATACATAGAAAACACCCAGACTATTACAAACATACTCATGCACACAAATGTTTGTACTGCCCGGGGATCGAACCCTTGGTGTTAGCAGTCGACCTCTCTACCGCAACACCAAATCGGTCGTTTAAAGCGTCTCAAGATTGTTTTTCAGTATAACTGGCGCACAGTATTGCACAACAATGGACTTGGTGATGCGATATCATGCAAATATCTTCGCTTTGCTTGTAAAAGTCAAGCCTCAAAATGCTCTCCAAACGAATTTGGTTGTTTAAGTTATAAATACAATTTTAAACATTATTCAGTTTATATAGAACCTAACGTGTAATAACGATTTACTCTTCATATCATTGAATGAACTTCATTGGACAAACGTTTTTTTTTATGTTACCAAGTGAACAGGGCGACCAGGGCGCGTCACCTGATGGTAAGTGATACGCCTGACCTTGACAGATCGGCGTTGCAGGAGACCACAGTTGGTAAACAGTTATCATTCACCATCAACACCGCACTGCGCCCGTCACCCGAGACAGCAGAAGTTACGTCTCTTATACCCGATAATTTCACGAGCTACACTGCCCTCATTCCGATACACAAAAGTACATAGCATACGAATATAGGAATGAAGAACAAATGAGCCAACGAGCGTTTGTTCTTTATCAAGCCCAGTCCAGGTTAAGTGTAGCATTGTTTAATGCCATCAGCCCTTCGGCGAAGCTGTACAGGGCCGAGTTATAAATGCAACCCGCGGCTAGACACGGCTCGATTGGGATCCCGGATTTGCTACCAATAATAAAGCCCGGTTTATAATGTAATGATTATTTATTAGCAACTAGGAAACCTTAAGAATACCAAACCGTTTGAACCCTGCAATGTAGGAATAAAAAACAAATTGACATTCCTAAAGACAAAAGTCTTTGAACATTGTGTCCTTCCCGTGCTAACACACGCAGCTGAGACATGGACATTGACTGCGGGATTGGTTCACAAGTTTAAAGTTACTCAACGGGAAAAGGAGCAAGATATGCTTTGGGTCTTTTTAAGGATAAAATCAGAAACGATGTTATCTGTAAGATTGCCGACATAGGTCGCCGGATGAACAAGTTGAAGTGGCAGTGGGCCGGACGTATGTCGCAGAACCGATGGCCGTTGGAGCAATCGAGTTCTGGAGTGGACACCGCGTCTTGGCAAGCATAGCGTAGGTTGTCCGGCCCAATGGACCGACGACTTGCGAAAGGTCGCTGGTGGCGGCTGGAAAATGGGGGACACCTATGTCCAGCAGTGGACTGGAATAGGTTCAAGAGAAAGAGATTTATGACTTGCAAATTGAATTTCAACCTTCTATCCTATTGCCGACCATAGCGATAGTTATTTTAGGTTGTTACTTCTTGCTACGCCATCAACTCCACATTCACCATATAAAAACATTAATTAATATTCATATCATAATAAACAACCATTAATTACTTTCAATCTCGCTTACAAAGGTGCAACTCGATATAAGGAACAAAATTGCGGACCATGACAGGTAAATCAAAAACCGAATTCAAAGGGCATTCACTCCGATATAGCCCCAACCCTAATTCGATCAGTCTAATCGATTTGCACCTTTATTTCTATTGTTGTAAGGTTTAAATGTGTTTGTATAACGCATAATTGATCCCTGAGTAACTAGGGACAGGTACGAACCCGCTAGCTCGTTTGTAACTGGAACTTTTGGTTAGTTCAGCCTGTCGAACTATGAGCGAAATGTTATCCAGTTCGACAACTTGCGGACGCTAGTATACTGAAATACGATGTAGGCGAGCGTTGAATTATTATATGCTAAATCAAATACGCATCGTTTTTACATATGAATCCGCCTTGCTGTCTGTAGGCAATAAATTATGTTAAAAATAATTGACCATCCTTTCCCAATGTTTCTGTTTAATTCAGATGAAGACGTATTTATAAATTTATCAAAAGAAAAATTATTTATGTTATTCCCGATGTCTTTAAGTATATTGTATTTACATATCACTATCATTTGTATAGAAAAATAATTTGAAAAACAAAAATGTTAAAAAAATATTCAAACTCAAATATTGTATGATATACAAATACACTAAAATTCTGCCCAACCGACGCGGTGGGCAACTGGGCAGAGTTTGCCGCGGACACTTTAGAGTGAGTGCATTTAGTTAGTGTTTTGTTTATCTAAGAGTACGGACTATATCTGGGCCTCAATTTACGCTAAATTACTTCAAATAAACGACACGACTACGACAGTTGACAATCCAACTGTATTTGGTATTCCGGTTCAACATAAATGTGGTTAAATAGTGAAACGAATTGTTTAATACTGTTACGAATTAAAATCTACTATAAAACAAAACGAATGATTGTAAAATTTATCATCGAGACACAATAATGACCCTAACGACGCATTTTGGCGGCAAATTATCGGAATAGGGGCTTTGCTCTGTATGTACCAATGATCTAAAAAGTATAGATTCGTGATATGTTCACGAAACAACTGAAAAAATGTTACGAATGCAGCGACAGTACACATACACATATGTCGAATGAGCGTACATTTACCAAAACTATGAGTCTACAAACTGCATTCTCTTTGGCGATTCGTTTTTGAGGGACGGGTGGCGTATCTACCTTTATATATACAGAATATCATTGGTATGTACTTAAATAGTAATGAGTACTCGTTTTTGCATGACTTCTGACCGTGCAGACGAGCTGTCGCTAATTGAAAGCATCCAAGTTAAATGTGTTAATTGAAACTAGTACTGATCAAGTTACAAGACTGAGCGGAATATATTAATGACTTGGTAGTTAGCAGGTATATTAGCAGTGGTCTTCTTATTTATTTAAAACAAATAAAGGTATTCATAGTAATTATAACAGAAACTTGCTGATAACCTTTTATTTTACCTTCTTTTAATAACTGCGGGAGGGATATGTCATGCAGTGATTGTATTTTTGATATCATGATCAGCTCATTACACGTCCCCACCGAGGGGCACGCACAACCTTTATATCCCTTCGCAGGCGTGCGCAGGTTTCCTCACGATGTTTTCTTTCAACGTGACAGCGAAAATTCGAAACGAAATTGTTATGTCGTGGGATTTGAACCAGCACCCCTCATATAAGAAGGCCACCAACACTATAATAATAACAAGATGTAATCTTTATTATTGGAGTAAAAACGCTTCTCGCTTATGAATTGTAAGAATCAACCAGACAGTGATCGTTAAAACAGAACATCTTAAAAGTGCCGTTTGCAGTAGCAGAACTTTATTTATGTATTTAAACTTCTTAATGCACATATTGGCACTATCAAAGTGAGATTCCAGTCTACTAATTTAAGGAAGTTTCTTCATTTAATTTTGACTTTCATTTGGCTTGGAGTAAAGTTGTGTTTATCTTAGCAATGGTAATTTTTCGTAAAGTAAATATACACATAGAAAACATGCATCTGTTTGACAGGCAAGATACAAAACACTATAGTATGTCAAGTATGTCTGTTAGGTAAATGCATCGGTGTCGGTTAATATTTTTAATGATTTTAGTGATTGGGATGACCTGATGGTATGTGACACGCCAAACCAAGACTGAGCAGTTTAAAAGAATAACAGTCACTGGATATAGTGGTTGTTTTTCTTCAATACTGTACTATATACAATATATTTTAATATATAACAATTCTTTATATTCAGGTCAGGTTCAGATATTTTCAGCTGGCGTAAAAATAATCGAATATACAACTGGTGTGGACTGTTGTATCCACAGACATCAGAATATACATTAGACTGGACAAGTCGCCAAGTTTATATGCAGTCCCAGTGTCGCAATTTCTTTTCGGTTCTTACCTGTGAAAAGTTATTATATTTCTTGGTAAATTTACTGATTCATTGCGATGATGGCATGTACAATTGCACAGGATGGCATTTTGGGAAAAAACGGTAATTTCTTCCAATATTCTTGACTCGTCTCACAGAGCGTAAACTGGTAGCCAGTGTATGCTCGCTGAGCTTACAGTTGTCGCACTTTAAACGCGGCCCCATCTCCTGTATTGGGAAATCTGTGGTTGTATCGTACTGAAAATAACCTTTAAGGCTCAAAGCCATCTGCGCTTGCCATTGCCCGGTGAAGCTGTAAAGGCCATCTGCTGCCAACAGTAGAAGTCAGTTCGAAAAAAAAAATATAACTCAGCAAGAAACTCATTAGTAGCTCTACTCAATATATTAGTCACAATACACAGAACGTTCATTTGACTCAGTCTGAAGTCCTGCATACTGTGGCACATCAGCAAACCAATGGAGATGCTTTGTCTCACCGAAATACCTAAGCTGCTAACATAATTATTATGACGACCCATTTGGTGTTGCGGTTGAGAGGTCGGCCGCAACACCAAGGGTTCCGGGTTCGATCCCCGGGCAGTACAAACATTTGTGTGCATGAACATGTCTGTTGTAATGGTCTGGGTGTTTTATGTAAATGTATGTATTTACAAAAAAAAAATGTATACATGTATGTTTATTCGTTGTTTAGTACCCATAATACAGGCTTTACGCTTAACTTGGGGCTTGATGGCGCTGTGTGATTGTCAGTAGATATTTATATTTATAATCTGCTTGCTTGCAGCAATTCAGCTTGTCGCGTAATGTCTAGTGCTTAGTGTTCCAAGACAACTACATTTGTTGGTTAAACCTCCTGGGCCCCAAGTCAGTAATTTTACAATGCGCTTATAGCATCATTATTATGTTACAACACAACAGTGAAATTTTGCACAATTTACACTTGGATTGTAGTGTCTTAATATATATATAAGTGGGATTATAGCCCGGGTATATCCATATATTTTATTGTGCTTATTTATTTATTTATTTGGAAGACCAACAGCTTCAAAACAGTATAAAAAATCACAATAATAATATGCCAATTACAGGTCTTCACTTATAGTAATATAATGAAATCAACTTAACTACGATAACAACAAATCACAAAAATAACAAAACAAATCATCATCAGCTCATTAAACGTCCCCACCGAGGGGCACGAGCCTACCCGTATAGGGTGATTAGGCCTTAGTCGTCCACGCGGGCCCAGTGCGGATTGGACGACTTCACGCACAACCTTTGAATTTCTTCGCAGGCGTGCATGAAGGTTTCCTCACGATGTTTTTCTTCACCGTAAGAGCGTCGGATAACGTACATATATTTTTCGAAAATTCGAAAATACATTGGTACGTGTCGGGATTTGAACGTCAGCCCTCCGGGTAGGAAGGCGACAGTGCACACCAATGAGCCACCGACGCTCTAACAACAAAACAAATAAACAAAATAAAATATATGGATATACCCAAATACACAGATATATTTTGTATTTGTGGTTAAATAAAGTTGTCCATTTATCCTAGTCTTAAAGTGCAATCTTTTTTCTATGTGTCAAAATGATCTAATCCTATATATTGTCTAAGACATTATAACGTTATGGTGTAACGGATTAACGGAAGCACTCATTTTTATAAAATTCATAAGGGATACGAAATGTAGATAGTCTTAACCAAGATACTGAGCTATAAATAAATTCATTCATTCAGAATCCATTACAGAGTTCTTTTTTAACCTCATCAACAACTAATTACTTCGCCCTGTCTTCAATATAATGCAATTAAACAATATTGATCATAACATAAATCAAAACCAACCAACCAAAGTGAATATGGAAATATTCACTTATTTGTGTAACAGTTACTGTGAAAATATACGAAAACAATGCGTTGCAGTTGCAACAGAAACTTAATATTACCCCCAAGTTACTCCACATACTTGGGCACAAAGTTATCACATTACTCCGGGGAGCGTGCGAACTTTGAAATAAAAGTACTCCTAACTTAAATTGGCGACAGAGTTTCCAATCGTTTGAAGTATTTTCTAGAATTCTCCGCTGTGTAGTTGGCGGTGATGTTCTTCAATGGAGTGGACTTTTCACTTCATATGTGACTGTCAAAGTATACTAAGCGATGTGTAGAGTCTAGTGCGTTCAAAGTCAAGCAACTTTACCAATGGTTATTCATCGGATGGGTGACCCAAAAATATTACCTCGGGTTCCTTCGTGCTTCAGAAGGCACTTAATGCCGCTAGTCGTGGCTTCTTTCGTACTATGTCAAAACAGCCGTCTAGGTAGGTACCACAGTAGTGCCAGATATCGTCCTGTGAAATAGGAGTGTTATGCACATCTGTGTTTCGGGATGAGGACACTGTAGCTAGTAAAATTACCGCGTATATGAGACCTAACATCTGTTTTATCTAGTGACGGGCGCAGTGCGGCATTGATGGAGAATAAGAACTGTCTACCAGTTGTTGGTTTACTTCAATGCTGCTCTGTCCTGACCGTCCGGTATACTATAAGTTTACCTAAAAAACCACTGATCCAGATTGTAAGAAGATTCGAACACAGGACCGAGTATCAGGCTATAGAAATGTTTTTATAAGAAAAAAGGTGAAACCGTCGAGTTGAAATATATGTCAGTAGGTCCAAACATCACACTAAAACCGCTCAAATCGCATTATTCGAATTAGCATATATTGACATTTGACACGAATCTCGCATTATCATCGGCACAATCTCACGCATGAGATATGCTTACTGATGGACGTCATTACAGTAATTGGTCTGGTATCAGCGTCGGCTATATAATCGAGTGAGTAGATCGTTGACCGCGTAACCCGATACGTCCCGGCTCGATCGACCTTATCATCGAGTCTTACGCACCGTTACCTCTGTGACGCAATCGGCTATTATTGGCTGTTTATTTATTTACATACTAGTGACCCGCCCATGCTTCGCACGGGTGCAATGGTGATATTCGTAATAGGCACGCCTGCCCGGTCGGCCGGTACCGCCGCAAACGCTACTTACCGCAATGTTTAAATCTGTGATATCTTCGAAAGTATTCATTCAAATCATATGCTGTAAAGGGCCATTTATATCTATTTAAAACTGTTATTGTGGGATATCCATAAGAGATAAACACATGCCATCGCGGAGTTTTCTGTAGTCCTTTTTAATGTTTACAATACTTACCTACGTTTGCAAAGCAAGCGGCAAAAATGAAATAATTTACTACATCGCCTTAGAAACCTCAAAAATAACAGTATTTCCCTACTTGCTTACATATGAACTTTCCTCTTGAATCACTCCATATATTAAAAAAAACGCATCAAAATCCGTTGCGTAGTTTTAACATTTAAGCGCACATAGGGACATAGAGACTTGGGGACAAAAAAAAGCGACTGTTCTATACTTCGGAGTGATAGATTGTAAGAGGTAATCAATAATATTAACAAAAAAATGTTTTTCATGTAAATGAAAAGTTAGCAGTCTGACAGTTATGTCATATATAGATATTGCAACTGCGACCTATCCACTTATCATTTTGATATCCCTCCGAGATAAGGTGTACAATTAATTTCAGTATTACTAAATGAACAGGATAATTTATTGGTACGGCATATTAACATAGTTTTTGACGCAAATGTATTGTCTTAATTTTGTTTTGCTGATAACAATGAAACTGATGTTATTTATCTAGACAATAAATTGATCCTTAGTAGTAAAATATAATTATTGTTACGAGTGAGTTTCTCATCACTTTGCCCTAAATAGTTTGAGAGTGTAGCAAGTTATCACTAAGCACTTCAAACTCGAGCGTACCTACTAGATTTTGAACATCAGAATATTTCAGAAAACTCACATTAATTCCCAATTTTTCGCGTAACCCTTAGTCATAATTGATTGATATGTGTAATTTCATCTCTCTCTCTCGCCTATCAACTGTATTATATTGATTACTACTTCCGTGAAGTTACTAAGTAATATATAAGCTAATTCAATGACCCAGTTATGTAAATTTTAAAACAAAGTAATAAGTGGACCGCCTTTTCCCACTATATGTCTATCTTTTCTGTGTTTTTGTACCCTTTATAAACTATGAGCAATAAAGTGTTTATCTATCTATCTAAAATTCTTAGAAGCTATAATCAATCAAGGCAATTCAAAAACATACGTACATATTGAAATAAGTATTTTACTATAAGTGATTTTAAAAGTGGCAGTGGGCTGGTCGCGTATATCGCAGAACCGATGACCGTTGGAGCAGACAAGTTCTGGAAAGAGATCCTGTCTCGGCAAGCGTAGCGTAGGACGCCCTCCGGCCCGATGGACCCACGACTTGCGAAAGGTCGCTGGTGGAGGCTGGATTAGAAAAGCGGAGGCCCGAGATGTCTGGCGCAAAATGGGGAAGACTTATGTCCAGCAGTGGACTGCGAAAGGTTGAATAGACTATAACAGATTCAATATATTAAAAACAAACAAGTGTATTACTTGCAATGTTTTCTTGTTGTAGCGAATCTTAAATAAAGAGGGGTAGACAGGTGCCCATTCTGCACAAATTAAGACTTATAAGAGCGAGCTTTCACGGCGCATGAATAAAAATGAGACCGCTTGGACCTCGTATGAATCTGTCGAAATCCCCTTGCGATTGCGAGATATAGACCCGACTGCCTCTTTCATATTTCATGAGCGTTTTAATGTGAAAATCGGTGTTTATCCTATATTTAGAATGTTGTGAGATGGAAGTATTGGGGAAGTAGTAGTAAGTGTTAGGGTGTAACTTATAAAGTTCATCTTATCCATGACCCTCATAAGCGTATAGTGACACCATTGGCGTTCTCACATATCTAGGACTCTCTTAGTCTGAGAGTAATCTGCGCTCGCCACTTGTACTGTGAAAACCTGCCGCCATCTACCAGAGCGATAATTTCAACTGCTGTGCAAATTATATGGTTTTCATCTTTGAAAATGACATTAATCTTTGAGGGGTTCCGGATCCTTGCCTGACAGTTAAATGCTTTTAAGCTGGTCGCGCTTAGCAAATCGTTCGTTTATCGGTAGAATTAGGGCCCCTTATTAAATATAACAAATGTACTTTTTCCCTCAATATTTGAAATACGATTATGTTTTTTCCATTTGTCCAAAGTACTGCTGAGGGAATTTCACTTCATATTGCTCGTATGTATACACTTTGAATTACTTTATTTATATAGTCCTAATTTGAAAAGCCAATGTCAGTACATAGACATGTCAATCACAGCATAAGTGTGTGTGTATGTGTGTGCTTGTGTATATGTGAGCGTAGAGCGTAGTAAATAAGGTAAATGCATGTGGTGTACACCTATAATTAATTGTATACTTAACTATTACTTCATTATAAGAGTATTTTTAAGAGCGGATGAGTGTAACAGTTGTTGGTAAACCAATAAAATAAAATGAAAATATAAAATAAAATAATCATCCTCTTTATGAGGAGATTGGAACTGCAAAATATAAAAAAGTAAAAGTCACGCACTGTATTCCGTCTGAATTAAGCATCATGTGCGCTATTGAGAGCACATAGCAGTGCTCTCAATAGCGCACGATTAATTGCATCTGACAAGTTTTGTTTTATCATAGCAATCCCTTGCACAACCTGCAGAAGTTTCTCAACCAAATTTGACCGCTGCTGTCTCGGTTTTAGTGACCGTTTACCTGGAATTCACCAAATATTAAAAGGATAATTTATCATAGGCCATAACAATTGTTCATTTAACTCAGACAGGTCAACTGTCAAAGTTTGCTTCGTTATTAACCCCTTTGATTTTCCTTCCATCCATTGTTACTTCCCCATCTAGTTTGTGACAACTTTCAATTCGATAAGAAGGAAAACGTTTTGTGGTCGCCAAAAAAGAAAACCTTTTTCTGATTCGGTCGAAATCGGTGATAAATTACGAGAAAAGAAAGGAAAGTAATTATGTTTGTCCGTCATTCAGTTTCCATACAAGGTAGTTGCTGAGATTGGTACTAGATGGTGCTATGTGGACATAAGAGGATATGTATTATTGTTTTGTACTTGATAGATGAAATGAAACCTGGAATAATATTTGGTGATATGGGATATTTATTGAAATTTGCTTGAATGCTAATATGACAGTGTGGTCAACTTAATTCTGGGTATTGGAAGATTTATTCCAATTTAATTTCCGATTTAATTGGATTCATTTCATTTTCCATTTTCATTCATTTCATTTTCCATTTTCATTCATTTCATTCATTTTATATCAAAAGTTTTTTTCCGTTTTTTCTCTTCAGATTCAATTTTTGTGCGTAAGTTAAAGTTTCAAAGCGAAGCCCGAGGCGAAAAACAGCGTGTAGCGTCGCTGCAATCGGGTTTACATGTTACGGGCTTTTATTTGTTTACCTGACTTACCTTTATATGAAAGCATTTGTATGAAAGTTATTTTCATTAGATTAGAACGCGAAACATTTCCAAGCATACTTGTTATTTCACTATCTTTTGTCTGGATTTTCAGAAATTAACATACTACCCCCTTGCTCAGGTAGTTAATACTTCAATAATAATAATTAATATCTATCGAAATTTGCATAGCGCTTTCTACTCCCAATATAAGCAAGAAGTGTGTAGTATGGGTACTAAAAACGGACGAAGAGACTTTTTTTTAAACACATAATATTAGAAACATTGGCGACCCACGTGTAACGGTTGAGACGTTCGGCTCTTACACCAAGGGTTCCGGGTTTGATCCCGGGCAGTACAAACATTTGTGTGCATGAACATGTATGTTTGTATTGTGCTGAGTGTTTTCTATGTATAATATGTATGTATTTACAAAAAATGTATATAATAATTTTATACGTTATACATACGTAGCGACACATTGTGTATCCCAGATCAAAAATTAACACTAACTCTAGAAATGTATATTGCATGGCAATTAAAATATATAATAAAGTACCGGACTTTTTAAAAAATCTACTGTTTATTAAATTTTAGAAACAATTACACGAATTCCTTTTAAAGAAAATGTATTATTTAATTAATGAATTTTTAGATGATAAGAAAGACATTTAATGGAAAGTTATGTATTGACATTTTGTATTTTATCCATTTTATTAACATGTTATATTACTTTGACACATAATATTTTTTTTTACTTGTACATTATGTATTAATGAATGAATTTGTAAAATAAAATTTAATTTATAAAGAGATAAAGCAATGTTTAAATGTATAAAGTTATTTAATAGTATTAATTTGTTTGTAAAATGAATGATGGGTTATGTAATCAAAATTTGCACGTCGATTTAACGATAGAATATGTTGGTATTTAATTTTGTATGACCGTATTGTAACCATATTCTCGCAAATAAATAATTTATTATTATTATTTCTTTGTAGTCTTTGACTTCTCCACTTATATAAGTGGGTACGTATTCTGTTACGCGGACCTTAATCAAGCGTAACAGCGTGGATAGCTGATTCTGTGAGACCTGATGAAAGAAATTTCCGTGAATTTATTATTATTATTATTATCATATTACAGACTGAATGCTTTGTTTGGGACTAGATTGCGCTGTGTGTACGTCAGTTAATATTTATTCATTTATTCATCCAGAGCAATACACGCAGACACGTTTGAGACGACTCAACCATTGCACCCCATGGGTCGTCAACATTATACTGCATTTCTTCAGGTGAGGAGGCAAAGTACTGGTGTGAACTGCATAGTCACTAATCGCATAGCTATTTCAATAATTGTGAATTATGCCGGAATCAAAAGGAGTCACTAAAACTGAAACTAAAATTTATCTCGGCCCCTGGGGGTCCAGTATGCGCCATGTTTAGGAGTCTTGTGGAAACCAATGAGAAAATATTTTTTTAGGGGCCGATAGTTCGAGAATGGGCCAAACCAGATTTTACTGGTTTCAATGTCGCTTAAAATGTCTACGTGACAATTCTGTATTTTAATATTTCTTTAAGACTTTTACTGAAAGGTAGTCAGAAATTAGTCGCGCTAAATGTTAAAAGATCGTGAGCCATAACAACGAAATAATAAAAAATACAGTCCAGTTAAGAACTTCATCCTTTTTATAACGGTTACATAAAAGCTTCATTGATTCATTTCATATGACCACATATTGGTCACTTGTTTTGGTGGAAACTAATTGTTACCTACAGTTACCTACCTAAATGAAAAAGTAGTATTTATAAGAAAACAAATTTTTATTTTAATACAATAATCCTGGAATCGGATTAAGTTTATAATAAGCGGTGCACGGACGCACGTACGCCGCGGGCTGCAACATGTATGCTGGATCCAATTACAAGTTATTTAAGTTATATAAAGTTAGGCAAAGAACAACATAAGGTGTACTGGCGAAGTTTAAATCGTATGCTTCGTGGATTGTGTGCTTCGGATGTTTGGTTCATTCAAATTTTAATGCATAAAATATGGAAATTAAAAATTAAAACTAAAATAAAAAAAAATATAATAACTAAATAAAATAATTAAAAGAACCCCCCTTTGGTAAAGTTCCGAAGACACTGGCAGCGTTACCCCTTTGAATCGCTAAACTAATTCTTGACCAAGGTAGCTGCCAGATCTTCGGTCTCCAGTAATGTCGATAATCGTTTGGAAATTTCTTTAAAAAGCCTAATAGCGCAGGGCCCACGGACCAAGGGTCTCGACACCAAAATTTTAATTATATAAAAATATCATATTTAATAACATTATAAGTCTTCGATATAGGAATTCCTACAAATTCAAATAAGATTAAGTAGACTTAATTACTTTTAAAATACCTACACGGATGCAAGTTTTTAAAATGATTTTGCCCTTTAATTAACTAAGTACTCAATTTGACGACCCATTTGGTGTAATGGTTGAGACGTCGGCTACTATACCCGGGAGTTAAGGGTTCCAGGTTCGATCCCCTGGCATTATACACATTTGTCTGTGTGTTTCCATGTATATTATGTATTTATTTACGTACGGGCTAACGCTAAGTTAAGGGCTAGATGGCGCTGTGTGAATGTCAGTGGATATTTATTATGATGTTTCGCTCTTTTTAAAATACAACCATCAAGTGCTAATTAATTAGGTATATTTACTACATTAGTTCTTGGCTTAGTCGTCATATGGGTACTAGAACGAATATGTTCCAGGTACATTTATTTTGCGTCCAGTAATCTGACGCACCTGTGCTGAAAAGTTTATCTGAATCTGACAATATATTTACAAGCAAGAACTTGCTCTCGGTGTTCGAACAATTGCATTCCAACTTGTGTTAGTGCAGTCTTCTAGAAACACCTGAGAATTGAGTTATTTTTTGTTAGCTTAAGTGTTCTTGGTTTTAAATAGAATGTACACGGTAAGTGGTAACTTTTATCATAGAATATGCGAGTTAATTGAAACCAAATAGAAAGAACATCATAATTACAGCCTAAAACGTCAACAGCTGAACGAAGGCCCCCCTAATAATTTCCACGCGGACCGATCCCATGCAGTTGACATCCATCTGCTACCCGCCACCTTGACCAGATCATCAGTCCATCTGGAGTCGGCCTACGTTCGTTTTCCGTTACGCGGACAACACTCGAGAACCTTTAGACCCATCGGCCATCGGTTGTACTACGCACTATGTAGAAGGAACGTAATTGTTGCTAATTAACTCGATTTGCTGCTGCCACTAGAATTAAAATTATTTATTGCATGTCACATTACATAGATAGGATGGTACATATACAGGTTTCCCAGTAAGTATACATGTTACGCCCTGCAAGGGCATAGCAAATTGATGGGAGGTCTCACTAGATTTCTTAATCTATTATATTACTATCAGATATACCCACAGATTTCCCAATACAGGAGATGGGGCAAGCCGCGTTTAAAGTGCGACAACTGTAAGCTCAACGAGCATACACTGGCTACCAGTTTACACTCTGTGAGACGAGTCAAGACGCACGAATATTAGAAGAAATTACCGTTTTTTTCCAAAATGCCATCCTGTGCAATTGTAACATGCCATCATCGCAATGAATCAGTAAATTTACCAAGAAATATAATAACTTTTCACAGGTAAGAACCGAAAAGAAATTGCGACACTGGGACTGCCTATAAACTTGGCGGCTTGTCCAGTCTAATGTATATTCTGATGTCTGTGGATATACCTGTGCTTTGAGTAACCGTATACTTTCCATTGATACAATTTACAACGAAGGTATTCAATTTAATTGTATTTTACATATTTTTATATAAACAATAAAATCTCAATAACATTTTTGGAGGGACTAATAAAAAATTTAAATAACATACAGATATCTTCAATGTACTTATACGTAAGTAACGCCAATTCAAAAGTAAACGAATAGATGTCTGGACGGAAAGATAACAACAAAGTTGGAAACCATAACATTTATGAGCCGGGTTCTAAGTGAAGCTCGCTTCTAACATATTAGCAATGCAAAACTAATTTCTCATGCTCACCTAGCTCAAATTGACTTCAAAATGTAACCACGTCATTTTGGTTAACGTTAACTGTTGACGCTCGAAGTGATTAATTACCCGTGCATATGTTAAAACTGTTTGTTCATGTTTTATGAGGTTATTTCTTTTAATGAAGACCCTAAATCATAAGCGTGTTGACCGTTGATTACATGTTTATGAATACGAAGGGAATCAAAATTGATGATTCAATCAGTGAACCAGTACTGCAGGGCACAGGCCTATCCCATCTGGTGTTAGTTGAGACGTCGGCTATTACACCAAGGCTTCCGGATTCGTTCCCCGGGCAGTACAAACATTTGTGTGCATGAACATGTCTGTTTGTAATGGTCTGGGTGTTTTCTATGTAAAATATGTATGTATTTCCAAAAAAAGGTATATAAGTATGTTTATCCGTTGTTTAGTATCCATATTACAGGGTCATGCTTAGTTTAGGGCTAAATGGCTGTGTTAATGTCAGTGGAATTTTATTTATAAATGTGCAAGTTTATCTGTTGTGCGTCCTCCCCAGCAAAATGGAAAGACGAATAGACGTGATTTTTTAATGGGCATACTTTAAGAGATGGGTTGTGGCAGAGGCAGAGTTGCCTCCTGAGTTTTAAGTAAGTAAAATTGTCAAAAAGGGCTAGATTAAGCGTCAACATTCTGTCCTAAAAATGCTGAAATAATTATGTATGAAGCCGTTTTTAGCTCGTCTAAAAAAAGGTCATCAAGACCGCTGAAATAGCAAAAAAGTACTTGTCACATTTCAAATCTTCATAATTGGTAATATTTCAAGACAGTGAAAAGAGCTAGATTGCTCTTTTCGGCTTTGAAAAGGAGTTCACCAATGCTAAAAAGCGCTAGATCTAGCTACAAAAGTGCCAAGGTGGCAACACTAGGTACAGGCTACTTTTTTCTAATTCTTACACCCACTTCGATGACTGATTGTGAACTAATCAGGCAGTACACTTCAAAAATATTGCAAATATTTGTGTTATTTTTGTGATGTTCATCATCATCAGCTCATTAAACGTCCCCACCGAGGGGCACGAGCCTACCGTATCACTGTAAAAGGTGATGTTCACATCTCAGATTTTATAGCGTCAGGTATTTGAAAGCTACATATCTCGCTGGGCAACCTTAACTAAACCCTATATAAATATCCCTTTTGAACTTCTTGAATATATCTCTTATTTCAAAAGCTTGTTACAACTCTCGTGTTGTACGTTGAACTATTTTTCAGAAGTATTTTTCAGCAGGTACAAAACATACTTCAGTTATATGAAAAAGGATTTTCGATCGGATCCTGTATTCGTAAAAGGGGTTCGCCGCGAAACGAACTACGTAAATAGCATTCAGCATACAATAGAATATCTTGGAACTTAAGGATTTATATCTGCTTGCTGCGATATTACCNTACCCAGCAGGGCTGGGGTGTCGTCGTCCAATTCGATTCCCGTGCCGAGACTGCCGCCGTGTCCTACTAGGGTGGACAGGCTCACCGTTGACATGCTCAGGGAACATACCAAGGTAAATTTATTACTTTCAAAGGGAACATTATTTAAACACAGCGGAAGCTAGTTAAGTGGGTTTATTTTGGGATTTAGTAGAAGAACGAAAGTTAAAATTAATAAATGTAAACAGAGACAAAAGCTATTTCAGTTGGTCTATTCCAGAGTGTAAGAAGAACAAACAATTTCAAATTAATAAATAGAAGGGGAATGATGATGATGATGACCCATCTGGTGTAATTCGATACAAACATTTGTGTATGAACATTGTCTGTTTGTATTAGTCTCGGTGATTTTGTTTGTATAATATGTATTAACAAAAAAAACTAGTTTTGAATTTAACCGCTGTAACAATTACCTGTATATTATAACCCGTTCATATAAAAATAATTGTATTTTTATCGTACAGGTATTAACACTCATGGGCAAGATGGAAACGTTGCGGGCTAGCGTATGCGTGGCTCAAAACAAGAAGCCAGTGAAGTCAGAAGACGCCAAGATCACAGTACTGAAGCGAGGGCAAGAGAATGTTGCGAGTGAGAAAGAGAGTGGGGTCGATCCGACCACCTTCGACCCGACCACTTGGCGGGAGGACGTTAAGAATTTAGCTGAAATGTGAGTATCCGCGTTTTAACTGATTCCCTGATTTAGTGGTAAGCGTTGGATTCATTTGCGAGGCCGCTCGTGGGTCGTGATTAAAACACATTGGTACGTGGCGGGATTTGAACCTCAGCCCTCCCGGTAGGAGGGCAACAGTTCACACCATTGAGCCACCGACACTCAATTTTATGTATAGTATGTGTTTATAAAAAAAAAAATAGGTATGTTTATCAGTTATTTAGTAACCTAAACACAAACTCCTCGCTTAATATGTGGCTAGATGGTGCTGAGTGAGCGTCATTGGATATTTTAGTAACCTTACCATAAGCTCCTCGCTTAATATGGGCTAGATGGTGCTGTGTGAGCGTCATTGGATATTTTAGTAACCTTACCATAAGCTCCTCGCTTAATATGGGGCTAGATGGTGCTGTGTGAGCGTCAGTGGATATTTTAGTAACCTTACCACAAGCTCCTCGCTAATATGGGCTAGATGGTGCTGAGTGAGCGTCAGTGGATATTTTAGTAACCTTACCACAAGGTCCTCGCTTAATATTCGGTTAGATGGTGCTGGGTGAGCGTCAGTGGATATAAATAAATAAATAAATATCTACTGACAATCACACAGCGCCATCTGGCCCCAAGTTAAGCGTAAAGCCTGTATTATGGGTACTAAACAACGGATAAACATACATGTATACATTTTTTTTTGTAAATACATACATATTATACATAGAAAACACCCAGACCATTACAAACAGACATGTTCATGCACACAAATGTTTGTACTGCCCGGGGATCGAACCCGGAACCCTTGGTGTTGCGGCCGACCTCTCAACCGCAACACCAAATGGGTCGTCAAAACGAGAGGAGCTTGTGGTTAGATTATTTTAGTAATCTAACCACAAGCTCCTCGCTTTGGGGCTAGATGGCGCCGTGTGGATATTAATTGATTTATCCTTGGAGTGGATATTAATTAATTTATTTCCTCGGTGATATAGTGCACCGCACAGCGAAGTGGAGAGTGCCATGTTGTCGTGGCGCAGCGCCGTGGGCGGCGTGCAGGCGGCCCGGCGCCGGGAGCTGGCGCCGCACTCCCAGAGACACGCGCAAGATCGTACGTATTCTATAATAATACATTACACACATCTACATATAATAAGGTTTATATTGGTTTGGGTGGTTTGTGTTATCTTCATCATCATCATCAGCTCATTAAACGTCCCCATCGAGGGGCACGAGCCTACCCGTATACGGTGATTAGGCCTTAGTCGTCCACGCGGGCCTAGTGCTGATTGGACGACTTCACACACAACCTTTGAATCTCTTCGCAGGCGTGCATGAAGGTTTCCTCACGATGTTTTCCTTCACCGTAAGAGCGTCGGATAACGTATCTATAATTTCAAAAATTCAAAAACTCATTGGTACGTGGCGGGATTTGAACCTCAGCCCTCCCGGTAGGAGGGCGACAGTCCACACCATTGAGCCACCGACGCCCTCTGTGTAATAAACAAAAAAAATCAAACAAGTTTTCATACAAAACATCGAATAGATCTCATTCTAATACAGGTTTCAAGTTTATTGAAACCTGTGACCGCGGATATATGCAATGGGAATGGATATATACATAATGGGGGCGACCTATGTCCAACAGAAGACAGCAACACTGAAGAGAGATTTTTTAAATATAAAATGTATAATAATTTTATCGTATTAATATCTTACAATATAATACGATATCCAAAAAAACATTAAGGGGCCGTTTACAAAAATCACGAAAATGTTAGATTTCAACGCTCAAACGGTACCAAACACAACTCGCATTAAATGACGAATACTTGAAAAGAATAGATTATTTCGTCGTCTCCAATGTTACAAGAACAGAATTTTGATATTATGCTCAGTTATTTAGTAATCATCATTTTCTGAACCTATGTTTCGGTAAAATTGCGTGCAGACCTGTTTTCGGACCTCAAATTTGACAATTGGCAAATTTCAAGCGTGTAAATTTTTCTTATTTATAGAATACCCTGAACTTCAGGACTATAAGAGCAGATTTTTGAATTTTGCCTTATATCTAAAGAAAAAAAAGATGAACATTATTCAATTTTCGTTCAAATTGCCTGTGAAACATGTCCATTTTCTACTAATATTATACTTAAATTAGTCATGAAATTTATACCAAAATAATCAGCAAGATATGCTGAAAATTTTTTCATATTCATAATTTTTTGGACTAGTAAAATATTTTATAAAATACCATTATAACAAGTATATATTTCGGGGCGCAGACTGTAAGCATTTAGTACCGCGCTGGCGGTCGTCGACGTCGGGTCTATGTCAAATTTTTCCCGGAGCTGTCAAAGCCGATATTGTGTGATTTATTGACGTCTAAGTACATGGATATGCCACGGGTTGAAAGCTACTTTAGTGACTTACGTTTTAATTATATCGATTTTTTACTACATGCATATGAATATTATGGTACACATACACCAAAATATTATATTTTAAATGTTTATGTGTCTGTCCGTCTGTTTGTTCCGGGAAATCTTTAAAACGACTGGACCTTTTTTTAGCAGGTAGTTAAACTAAAATAAATAAAGCTCACGCCTTGGTCCCAGAGGCATAAGCATAGATGATGGAACGCCACTTTAGGATAAAAAATATCACATATCATAAAAACTATTAAAAATTACTTAAAAAAGATGATATAGCGTGTAAATATTGAAATAAATATATGCGCAGCTATTTTATAATAACTAATATTAACTATCCTGGGGAAGGACGAACCTTGAAATCGCAAATAATGATCAACTAGTCCATGCATTGTACTATAATAATATATTTTTATTCAGATAACTAAAAAACAAATACAATTGCGTTAGTAATAATATTCCTTATAAAATATGTTAGTAACACATAGTAGTTTAAAAACTATTAAACAATCGGTTGTTGTTTAATAGTTTTTAAACTACTATGGTCGGTGTTTTTGTAATTTCAGGGCTGGTTCAATAGGAAAAGTTATATAGATCATTAGGGCCTCTATAGTTTTTTACCTCAATGGTGTGATTACGAAAGCAACACTATACTACGATTGCAGTTTTGACACTTTAAAGTATTTCTCAATTTATTTATTTAAATTTAAATTATTAATATTATTACTTTGATCATTATATTTGCTAGAGTAAACATTAAATTTTGAAAATAATTTAGGTAACTTTTTTATATAAGAATGAAAAATATATATAAGAACACACAGTCACAAATACTGCTTCTGGAATATGCCTACCTTATCCGATTTTCACGGAACCGGCCATCACCTGGCCGCAATCTATTTATAGTTTCCGCCTATGGAAGATCATCGCCCCGGAGGCAGCTCTTCAGCCAAATGGAGTCCCGACGAGATCGGGAATAATTCATTCCACGACATCAGTCTGGCCTTAGACGCCTCAGCTGGATTTAGTTGCGGCTTTTCGAGAAAGCAATTTCGACTCCTGAGATGCGGCGGATGCAAAGCTCTCCCATACAAAGGATGCCTAGGGTCCACCATCTGCTTATATTTTTTGCCAGTGGAAAGCAGCCATTATCAGTCAGTCGCGCTAGCTAAACGGCCTCTTAAGAAGGCGTGGCATAATAATGAAATATTAAGTTTATATAATAGAAAATATATACATCCATAAATAAGACTATTATTTAAAGTTAGATATTCTGTTATTTATTAAGAAGTTCACAAAAAAAACGAATATGTAAGATTTCAACCCTCAGATTCGGTACCATATTAACTACATTATGTGACAAACACTTGAAGAGAATAGTTTATGTAGTCTTCTTCAATGATAGAAGAACATAATTTTGATATTTTTTTTTGTAATCATCATTTTCCGATAATTTTTCGGTAAAATTACGTAAAGACCTGTTGTTGAAGCTCAAATTTGTCAATATGGCTAATTATATCTAACATGTAAATATTTTGCTTCTTGTTTTGAATACTTCGAGTTTCAAGATGATAAGAACAGATTTTCGATTTATACCATTTATCTAAAAAAAGATTAACTTTGTTCAATTTTCTTCCGACCTTAACTTAAATTAGTCATTAAATTTTGAACCTGCAGTACTTCGGCGGCTGAATGGTGTGGACCGTTGCCTTACGATCGGGAGGGCGCAGGTTCAAATCTCGCCACGTGCCTATGTGTTTTTTCGATTTTTTGAAATTATATGTATGTTATCCGATGCTCTTTCGGTAAAGCAAAATATTAATAGGAAACCTGCACACGCCTGCGAAGAGATTCAAATGTTGTGCGTGAAGTCGGCCAACCCGCACTGGGCCCGCGTGGACGACTAATGCCTCCTACCCTTTATGGGGAGGCTCGTGCCTCTCGGTGGGGACGTTTAATATGCTGATGCATGCTTGTAATGTTTTCAAGTTTTGTCACTACCAAAATATTTTATAATAGAACCAATTTATAGGGAAGGAAATAATAATTTTAAACACCAATAATGGCGGGAAACCATAGACGAACATTTCCAATTTGCATTGATACTCCTCATGACTTGCACAATTTGTAGTTGTAGTTGAGCTGTCAACGTGAAGAAAACAAATAGTGTTTTTTTTAAACTCGAAATTATTACAATTAGTTTCATGAAAAAACTAAAACAAAGCTCAATTATGTCCCACTTTATCCGTATGCCTAGTATCGCTACCCGCATGTCGTAGGTAAATTGTAAACTTTTTTAATTACGCGTTCATAATCTATCTATAAATCTAACCACGGAGCTGACATTTAAATAAACATCATAATATTATTAATTATGACATTATTTTCTCCTAGCATATTTCCACTTGAATTAAATAAAATAGAATCATTATTAGTTAGTCGCACTTTATACGGTACGCCATGGTGTGAGCGAGAAGAAGATATATTTGAAATGATCGCTCGCGTAACTTGAGCTGTCATTTAGTGTCAAAATACCTAAAATCGTGCTGCGCTGAAATGTGAACGGCCTCTTAAGTAGGTAGTACATTGAACTAAAATGTTGCAGCAATTAATGTGTTTCTGTGTAACAAAATGATACCGCGATTTATTGGAGTACAACGCCATCTAGTGACGTTATTATTAAAACTTATTGCTCAAGTACATAGGCTTATAGTCGAGACATTTTATAGATCAATTCTTATTGAGTAATAATTACATTATGTAAATGAAATACATAATCTTTGTACACATAGATGACATTTGAATTTAATTAAATAATATTAATGTTTATCCGTTATTTTAAGCTAATTCTTAGTTTGGGTCAGATGGATATTTCAATGTCAGTGGATATTTATTTATATATTTCTTCCGTACACAGCGATCCTTCAACTGGCCGACGCGGTAAAGCAGCTATGTATATCAGCCCGTCGGGCGAGGTGCGCTATGTGGTGTGATTTAACACTAACTGTGGCGTTGGCACCACCACCGACACCACCGCCTGGCCGTCCACAAGTGAGTATACACCTATAACTAACCCATGTGCGTTACAGCAATTTATTAATCTAAATAAAATTACAATCGCAAAACTACCTAGGATGAATATGATACATATATATATTAAAATTAATTATAATTATATTTCTGTACATAAATACATTTAATTTACATCCAAATAATGATGAATCAATAAATATTAGAATAATAACAATATAAATGTCAGGTCAGTCTAGGCCTTAATTATATTATAATTGTATTAATTATATGAGCCCAAGGTGACTCCTCGTCTCTCCTACTTGCCGTGCCCTACAGGGTCCATAAATGTACTTACCTATATTGGTTCAACATCTATGTTACTTATGAAGTGGAATAAAGATATGAATATGAAGCAATCTCTTAAAACAGTATTCTTATAATGATACGTCAGCATTTTTGTACCGGAAAAGTCGAAGTAATATGATTGTAACACTGTTTTAAGAGATGGTGGTAAAGCCCCAGGGCTTAGAAACCGGTATTTTTATTGAACCGGTTTGATGAATTTACTCACGGAACTTTATAAAAAAGGTTTTGTTCCTCTAAAACGGTTTTTAAAAATATGGGTATTTTTAATTAACCGGTTACAATTTTCATCCAGGCAATGAAATGAAGTTCTTTCATAAACATAGGTAGGTATACACGGATGTTATTTTTTATGAGATTGAATCTCTATATTTCACCATTTTGGTATATGAAAGTCTTAAATTTTACATATTAGGTACAATAAAAATATTTTCAATAGCTTTATAACAATGTACAATTAAAATGTCAAATCCTCTAAATCTATTCACTCAAATTATACATCGTGAGATTGGTCGCAGCTTGTCAATCGACGAGTTGCAACAAGTTGCGTCCGATCTCAATGTAAACCTTATTTAGGTTACAAGTATCGTCCCAATTTGGTTCCGCTCCGGAACGAAACTGTATGACAAAATTGGTTTAGCCATTATAATACCGGCTAATGTTGAACCGGTTTCAAGCCCTGTAATTAACTTTATGTGCCCATTTTTGTAATATATTTATTCAACATTTATTCTAGATCTTAAAGGATAATCATATCCGATCTCTTTAAACCGGAAAGCCCTCCCTGTGTAGCCCATACACCCAAACAGAACTGTTGTTTTTTCTTGTTAGGTATAATGTTTTAAAACTCTAACCATCCTGTCTGTAATATGGGAAAAAACAACAAAAAATATTAATTACTTTGACTGCCAAGAAACCAGACTCTTAAAAATTCCACTATATGTCGGACACGCGGAGACCGACATGGCGTTTGAAGTGAAAACACATTTTTGTTTTGCAGAACGACTCACCGTTCCAGAATACAACAGTGCGAACCAGTTCTCCAAAGAGTCAAGATAACCCCACCAATTCGGTACAAAATAACGCCAAGCCTTCGCCAAACGATACTAAGGAGGTGAGTTAACACTTACCACTTTCAAAACTAAGTGTGGTAGAGCGTCACGAATGGAATATATTTTTACAAAGTTATTATGATGAAGTGTTCCAATAATACTAACAAATTTCAAAACTAAGCTCGTATTGTAGAACGAGACTCTACGTTGATCTTTACTTAAATTGAGTTAGAAAGAGATGGTGATATTTATCGTATAGAGCGATATACCTCTCTCAATTTACTTAAGCTTGAGTCTCGTTTTAGAATACAGGCCTTAGTGTGGCAGAGTGTCACGAAAGGAAGGTATAGTTTTACAAAAATATTATGATGGAATCTTCCCAGTAAGTAATGAAATACTTGTATATTGAAAAAGGTAAAAATAAAACGATCCCTGTTTTTTTCTTTCAAATCAAATAAATACTAGAAAGAAAGAAAGAAGAAAAAATTTATGACCTGCACAAAAAGAATATACACGAAAACAGTAGCAATAGGACAAACAAACATATAGACAATAAATAATTATTTACATTGATACAATAAATAAAGTAAAAACAATTGAACACAAACAAAACAAGACCGGACAAAAGGTCCGCCTCAGCATAAGCCACTGCGACGCAAACGCCGTAGCAGCACTGTTATTCTGGCGGGGCCTCCTGAGATAAATAGTGTGTATATAAGATTATTTGACATTTAATGTATGAATACTCAATAGCTTATGAAAGAAAGAACTTGAAGTTTATAATGTACTTGTAGTATATTGGTGTGAAAGGCTGGGGTTTTGGCCCTTAGTACATTAAAAATGCAATAAACGTGTTTAACACACTATGGCCCGTATTCCAGAACGAGACTCAAGCGTTAATCTTTAATTGAGTAGCGTAAGAAAGGGATAGCGGTCTATATGACAAATAGCGCCATCCTTTTCTTACTCAGTTTAAGTAATGATCAACTTTCAGTCTTCTAGAATACGGGACTAAATCAAAATACCGAATGACTAAATGAAATTAAAAAGTTTTTATTCAGTTTAGATCTTACAGAACACTAATGAATGTTAAATGAAACTACCACCGGTTAAATTGGTAAATATTTTATTTCCCCAGGAGAAGCCACAAAACGATACAGCGCAAAAGAGCGACAGCAAAACCGACAAGCAAAGCAAATCGAGAAACCGCAGGAACAAAAGAACAATCAGCGTAGAACGCAGAACTATAGGAAGTTGAATAACGGCCGTAACGATTTCTATCACAAGAATCAGAGGTACGACGGTAGGTTTATGCATAACAGGCACCCGTACCACTATTTGGCGACGGGGCCTATTAACTGACCAGATAAAAAGGAATTTTGAGAATGTAATCCTTGAATTTTTGCCTAAGTATGTTAGATAAACAGTAAACTAACTGCACAATCTCACTCAAAAATGTCCGCGGCAAGATTACGCCCATCTACGTCTTTCGCTCGCTACATGTCTTAGTGACATTGTAGTATGCTCGTGCTTTTGATTTTGTACCCTTTTAATGACATCTTTAGGTCAAAATTTCAATGGAAAATTTTATGCCATAGATATAACATGTGTCAACGTATGTGTCAAGTGGTTCGGAAATTTTTTTTGGTTGATATTACTTCACTACTTGATTGTGCATCTTGTTTGTTTATTGTTCATCTAAACTAAGTATAGTGTTTAACACACAAATATCTGTTAAAATATCTCCAGGAGACTTTGTACTACTGAGGGATAATAGGGTGTTTTACACAAATAAATTAGTCTCTGTTCTTTGACATTTTCTGGTCTGTGTTAACACTGATTAAAATAATAATAAAATAATTTAATTCCAACAGTTAATATTCTTAAAACCATATGATTAATGACTTTTTATTATTATAAATTGCAGTACATGAAAGCAGACAGTAATAATACATGAAATGTGGTCTTACTGTCTGGTTTGATTACATTGTTAAAGAAGAAACTACAATTATCATTCCGCTTCTCTGATGAATAATAACTTCATGCAACAATATTTAATATGTAAGATAATTTGTGTGTAAAACATTCAAAATCAAGGATTTCATTTCAAAATGTCCTTTCAGAACTGGTTAACAATAGAAAATTGGCAATGACGAAAAAAATTACGCAAAATAAATTGCAGGCTTTTGGAATATATTTCTAACGGTGTTAACGATATCGCTTTAGCACTTAATTTTATATGATAGTGAGCTATTTTGCCAATTTTCCTACTGTAAAGAAATTAAGAAGATAAATGTTTTTTGTAATACAAATATGGAAACGTCTAATGGCTGGTACATACATTTTCTAAACGTCATTTACCCTTATGCATTTCAAATTTGGAATCATGATTGTTAAGAACGGATATACCTTGAATTAAAACTATAGTTAGCTAAAATTTTTTTCAATAGATCGGTGGCTTTAATTGTGAGGTAACTATAGCGTTGTTAGGATTTTTCGGGATGTGTTTAAAATATAGTATTCTAATGCAATGTGTGCATATTCATATCAATGTTATATTCTGATATGGAAACGGCATATCACTATTGCATTCATTCCTCTGATACACTTATTGTCCCTTTTAGATATTTATATGTCTGTGTAAATGGTAGTTTAACGTTGAAGTATTACACACTTCAAGCACTCTACGTTGCCAACACAAATACGGTATATATAAAAATGAATGGGGTCGTTGCAATCCTACGAATAAAAGTATCATATCATCAATGAAAGAAAAGATATTTAATAATGCGTATTACACTTTTTAGAATATAACAACAGTGCATTTAAAATATTAACTCGTAAAAAGTGTATTCGCAAATTAAGACTTACACAGGTATAACTGAGACCATATTATTATATATAAAACAAAGTATAATAACGTTATAACGACTAGATGTTTATAGGTTAGTGTATGCCAGTGTCCTGCGTAATTTATTAATCGTGCTTAGCTGGATTAATGGTATAAAAGGATATCGTACTTTTGAAAGTGGGCAGGTTATAGACAATGACTTTGTGTCATATTCGACATTGACACAAAATATTGTCTATTGTTTCTGGTTCTATCATTGGAGGGTTACAACCTACTAATGTTTTTTAAATGAATTACTATGAAGTTGACACAGTTACAATGTTACTTACGAGTCATTAATTGATGATTAATAAATTATGCTACCATATAAGATAAAACAATGTGTGGTGATAAACTCTTGACACACATTTTCAAAGATATTTTAATAGAAATGTATTTATTCAAAAGAATGCTTTATAAACCCTGTCAACAGCAAAAGTTCGATATCCCATATAAAAAGTATTAAGTCTTCAATGTGAGGGCATTCGACGGCTAGTTTACGACTAATACTTGCCAAATTGGTTGGTTTGGTGTGAGCGAAACAGTAGGTGTTTTGTCCCTTTCGTACGCTTTTAATGTTGCTGGCAAACGAGATTTTAACGTAGAAATATATTGTCACAACTTTTATATTTACTACAGCCTTTTTTACCTATAAACATTTTCGCGTATGTGACTTGCATAAATTGGGATGTTGACTGACAATTGAGCTTCTTTTTTATTGTCAAAATGACGTTGGATCATTGTAAAGTTATAAAGCTATGACGTCACGCATTTAGGTTATCAATTGATGTACTTTTAATAACATTTTAAAAGTTATTAAATAAAATATATATAAAAACGATTCATTATGAGGATAATTATGATAGCTTGGGATTTTTTAATAGAAATTAAATACAATATATGCCTATGGAATTAATGTTTAAACCCATTTAACATCCCAATTTATATCAGTAAATAACTGAAACATTTGAAATGTCGTTTGCCGGCCTATATGTGTCACAGTGATAGTATTGGAGGCATTGTATGTATGTAGTCTTAAGTCTAGCATGGAACGGAATGCTTCGACTGTGTACCTGATGGGTTCAATATATACAGCTTCTAGTCATTGCAATCAAATAGTTGAAACGCTTATCTGTTTTCCAATTGACTGAACATAACCAAAATATTACAATATAAATGGATTTCGCTCACACCCGACGTCTATGAGAAACCTTTAATAAAATGTGATGTTTCTACAACTAGTTGACACTATTTTAATATATCACGTTTCGTGCAAATAACAAAAAGTATATAAAATGAAGTTATGAACTACTAGCGTGTAAGTGTACATTTTTTTTTCGTTTTATTTATTCAAAATGAAATATAGTTTCAATGGATTTGTATAGATATAGTTAGTGCGTTAAGTCGTAAGTGGGATATTGATTTACGGAATTGATTGTTAAGATTGGTAATAGTTGGGTATCGCTTCGTTAGATGGGTCGGCTGGTTTTTGTCAATTCTTAATTTTAAAACGGTACTGTAGCGTACAATTTTGGACTCTATTCACGCGTGCTACGGTACAAATTAATAGATTCTGAAGCGCACTTGTGTTCTTTGTAAAGGCCAAATGTAGGGACAGTAAATACAGTAGTCATGGCATATTTATTAGTTTGTTAGTCACGTGATTTCTTATACGATGGGAATGCTCATATTGGTCCTAATTACATATTTATGTAATGGATGATGAGGGGTTTTAGTAGTTTGATAACGGAACAGTTGGCATAACGTTATTGATCTGACCTACTCTCATCCCATTGGTTGTTATTGTCATGACATTTTGAAATGTCATTACCAACAACCAATCGGGATTTTAGACCACGTATCAACGTAACGCCATCTAGTGTGTTAACATTGCAATAACCCTCACAATTTGAGTTTTTGTATTTGATATATGGCCCTCCTCTCGCATTAGTATTTCGATGCTTTTATTAACGCTAAAATATTTAAATCCTCCATAATAGTGCACAAATTAAGTCTCGAATGGCGAGAAAAACTAAACCGTTTTTAGTCTTTAACAATATCTTCCATGTTCTGTGTTTGAAAGAACAAATAATTTTGATGACTTGTATTAACACAGTTGGTGTTTAATAAATGCCCTTATATTTAATAGTTTGTTTGAAACGGTCTAAGCAGGTTGACTAAATGTATCATACAATGAAGTATATAATTTTTTATTACTAGATATATGTAGTGCCTTTTCTATTTAAATTTTTGCATGCTATATTAAAAAAATCCTTGCAATGCCTACATTTTTAGAGATTCTGTTTCAAAGAAGTTGATGTATTTAATAGATTTATTTCATTTGCCGGTATTAAGTTTTTTACCTATTTGTAATGCATTTCCCCGAGGGTTATTTTGTATAATCGATGTTATAGCATGAATTGGGATATTGCAGTATTTCATTGAATGGGGTTGGTATTGGGCTGAAATAAATTTCTTAATATAAAAACTCAGACAAGTATTTAAAAGTCGAAAGTGATGGACATAATGATCTGACAGAATGCTCTCGAAGTTTTAAACTTTAACCAACCCCATAGAAAGCAAAATGCTTCCATTTTGTTATATTCGAAAGAATGGATGATTAGTACAATCGTTTTGCACATAGTGTACGAATTTAGAAAGTAGACAATGTTATATTCAACTTGTTCTTACAAACAAACATGTAGCACAATAATTATATGTTTAGTTTCTTAGCAAATTTTAGTAGTTAGACAAAAATATATTTATATTTTATTTCGTCTTGTTGCTCGAAAACAATGAACTTTGAGGTTAATTGATCGGGAAGCTATGATGGTGTTTAAAATGCATGAAAAAGTAATAATTGTATCCCAAATATATGTGAACTCCCTTAAGATATTAAACATTCATTATGATTAGGAATATTAAACTTTTTATATACTTTTAAATTGTATATTTCGCTCAATGTCCATTATATTATGAAAACTTCAAGTGACAGTTTCAAAGTTCCCTCCACTTTGTCTTAAATGTTTTACTAAAGTAAATGTCACTTTTAAAGTATTTTTTGTACATGGAGTTCCTTAATAAAGTATTACTTCAAAGTTCTTGCTGAATAAGTTTCAAAAGTTGCCATATATAAAATAAACTATTTACCTCAAAATCTCTTTTCTCGTTTTCGTGCTAATGAGTGTTGTATTTAGACCAATGTACCAATTCTATAGATTTAGATGTAATAATTAACGACGTCGATTCGAAATTGTTGTTGTTGTGTCGACCCGTTCATTTAGAATTAATATTATATTTAAACTTATATTATATTCTAAGTTTCTGAATGCGATGTGACATGTTATTGTACAAAAGAGCTTTTAAATTTGGCATGTGTTTAAAAAACTATTCGTGCAATACACTTATTTTAATGAACGAAGTCAATATTTCGGTTTCGAATAAAAAATATGTTAAACATTGACGTCATATCGCATTTGCATTATTGTTCAATGGTTTTCGTTGTTTTTAGTTATTGTTTATTGACTTGATTTGACAGATGAATTTATTTACTTATTATTTATATACTTATATGTTTATGAAGTATAATGACCATTTATAATCAAATGCAGTGGCTATGAAATTTAGTAAATGCTTGCTTATGGTTAACCTCGAACTAGGGTATGCTATTAATATTAAGAAATCGATGAAGATTAATTCTGTCGAAAGTGCCACAACTAGCTTCTTTTAAATTAGATCTGGTCGGTTGGGGCGTTGCTTTTAAAAGTTTGACTAAAGGAAAACTTGGATAAATTGATAAGTAACTCAAAGGCCACCAGGTAAGGTGGTAATTTCAATGACTGAATGAAGACGCTTGTTTCCTATGATTTCCTATTGGGGGATTTTTACGCTGAATTTAATAGTCAACAATATAATAATTTATTTTTACGAGGTTGCGGTTGTTTTTTGATCATATGTTTTCGATGTATTTGGCCTACGACAAACAGGGATATACGGAAGTATATCAGCTTTAATGTTTGATGGCTGTGAATTAAGATGGTAAACGTAGAATTAGAGGAAAGCAACGCTCCGGTCTTAAGATTTGCTGGCTCGTAAACGCCCATTGAGTTAGCTCAAAAAAATATCGTTCCTTCCGTCCATGTATTGGAATTTTTCACATAGTTTAAGCTTCCTGTATGCATTTGTTTATCCCGAGCTCTTTCCATGTTTACTCACCCTACTCGGTAATCTTTGCTACGTTATTCTTTTTAAGTTTTATTTTTGTTAAGAAAAAAATGTCGAGCTGATACGTTTTATACTATAAAAAAAGTAAACATAATTTCTGAATTTCTACGTGACCAACGCTTATAACAGCATATCTTTAATAAGAATATTGTGTGATATAACCTAATTTAATTATTAAAATGTCCTTTTAGTCCTTAAATATGAGAAAAAATCTATTATACCAAAACTATTCAGTACTTAATTTAAAGCAAATATAGAACGCTTGCAATGGGGTTATGCATTAAGTGTAAGTGATTAATTCTATAACTCTCTTAAAAATTACGTCCTTCGTATAGCAAAGGCCGTTTTTAAAGCTACCTAGGTCGGTTCCCGTTCGAAATAAGTTACGGTGCTAGCGAATTAAACAAAATTGTACAAAAATTAAAGTCACGGCTAAAACAGATCTAGGTGGCATATTTTATTCAATGCTGATGTGACTCGCGTCGATAATTTTGTACCTCCGAGCCAGTCTATGAAGTATTGATAACGGTAAACATTTGGATTGTTTTCCCTTTGACCAATCGATACTAAATATAAGACCTTGCGATATTAATCATAACTTTCAAATTTAAATCTATTCGAAATATATCAAAGGAGTAAGTAGGTTGTCACTTGGAATTGATAGTTCAAAATAAAAATACACTTCTAAAGCCCCCTCAACCACTATTTGGGAACTAAAAACTTTATTTATTACACAAAATTGTCAAGATATTGCTGAAATGCAAGAAAATTAGAATATCATTTTTAGTGTCCAATTTTAATAGGGATAAAAGTCGATTGGACAAAAGAAAAATAGTCACTCTGTTCCATATTTGCGCTGGTGAAAACGGGAAACAACCCAGAGTATGTGCATCTATTTTTAAAAATCTTATAAGAAATGAACGCTAGACTATTTTGTAGTTAGAATTATGCATTAGTATTTGCTTTCATTTAGCTATTGTTGGTTATTTTTGTTGATTAGTCCAATGTATTAGAATTTTGAGATTTTAGTGAATTGTAAAGCACAGTTCACATGATATTTTCATATGCGGAGCTTGTATAACCCTTGAATAGACGGGCCTAAAAACGCGTTAGTGTAACGAAAAATTGTTTATCAATGTTTTTTGCTCCACAAATCCTGAATGTACAAAATACGTGTACCGTTAGTAATGTCTGCTAGATGTTTGATAGGAATGATTAGGCGTGGTATTAAGGCCGCCAAGACTGGTATAGATGGTTTGTACGGACTTGTTTAATTTAAATTGTTTTAATTTAACATGAGTTTTACCAACGTTGGCATGTTTGATCTGTTTCTTTTGGAGTTAAAATTCGATGTTCCGTCTAAGTTTAAATTTTAGTGTAATAACACTTAAATTAAAACTAACTGAATAATCTTTGTAACGGTTCAATTTAAAAATATAAAGGCTTACTAAAACAAAGTGGGATTAGCGAAAAATCCATATAAACAGAATGACAAAATTTATAGAAATGACACAGTCAAAGATGCCATTTTTAAATGACAAAATTTATAGATATGACACAGCCAAAGATGTCATTTCAATAGAAGAGCATGATATACATTTTTTTTTAAATTCAAATTAAACAGATCATGTACATAGACTTGTTTGTTTTACATCATTATTATTTGTCCTAAATGCGGATCAATGTTAGAGCTTTATCGAATTTGATAATAATTTACTGATGATGAGAATATTTTTTCATATGAAACGATGATAAAGTTGTAGTTGATGTACTCACTGTTAGATAGTTGTTCTTACAATATTGTGTAGATTGTTTTAATTATCTATTTTAAACGACGCTAGTTGTGTAGTTTGATATCGACATGAGCCTTTATGTTAGATTAGGTGGGGTAAAGTTATAAATGCTTAAATCTAATAGTTACATGCTAAACTTGCATGGTTTAAATGGATCCTCGTATAGAACAAAAATTGTAACTAATTAGCATAATACAATGTGTACTGTCGTTTTACGCGGTGATGGTAACTTCCCGTAGGTCTGGCGATATAAACGCATCGTATGCACAAATACTATCTATATTTTAATCACTGTTTTTTGATACTAAGGAAATGTAACTGAAAGTTATGGGATGTGTTTTAATTTTTAATATTAGTTGCAAATGTTAGTGTTTATAGAATGAGTGTGGACAATAAAGGTTAAGTCCTTTTTAAAAGTAACGTTCGAGCCAGCGGCTGGTTTTTATTCTTACTCTATTAGATAGATAAGTTAATGCTTCAGGTTTCGCCGTGACATTGGGGCATTTTTTTTCTCTTTTATATTCGGTATTTAGCAGATTTAATATATTTTGAGCCATTGTTTAGTGTGCATAGTAATATTTTTGCTACTCGCCCGTTCGCGTACAACCTGCATTCGTTTTGTAAGAATACCGTCAATGGATAACATTGATGCGTGAGGACCAAACCTGGTTTCTTTTTGTATTTAATTGTGAGTCGATGTAAAAGTATGGGAATACAGGATTTATTTTGCCAGTTCCTCTTAAATGTAAGTGAGAATTTCTAAAAATATTTTTCTAGTTGTAAGTGTTGGTAAATATTTTTTTTTACATATTAGGTACTGCGTAAGTGGTCAGCTTACCGGAAAGCTGGTGTTTTGTATTTGATTTAATTCTTCTCAGTTCGACACGGTGATTGTGTGAAGCGCCATACGAAGGAATTTTGTAGGGGCATACGTAATATCGAATAGTTAGTTTTAATTGTGGTGCTAAACTACACTGTGCGTCGACACCTATAATGTATTTTGTATGTTTAACATTTAATTTGTAAGTATGACATTTATGTGACAGTGTTCGTTCAGTTTAATATTGTGTTGACATTGATATAAAATGCAGAAGAAATCGTCAGAAGAATTTGTCTGATTTAATTTGTGAAGGTACGTAGACTTGTGGCAGTCTTGTAAACCGGCAAATCGTTAATGTTTGTTCTACCGGGAATCCCAATGGTATTGGATGTCACCATTAATTTTATTCAAAAACGTTACTGTGTATTACATGGGGAACAAAATCTTTAAAAAAAGCGGTACGTTATACTTGAACGCTCCCTTTTGTCACTCCCGTAGTAATAGATACCCACTTGTCTATATTTATTGTGCCCTGAATAAATATCCAGTAATACTTGTTTCATTATGATCTAGGTACATTTTCGGAAACTTTTTTTAGGTAAATAATTGTCACAGTAAGTTCTATCCCTAAGTCGTCTTATACAAGTAAACCAAACTAAGGTTTAGGTTTTTTATTAATTATCTATACGTCTTTAGATTTGATATTGATGCTCTGATGAACTCTTTCCCGTTATTTTTTTAGCTACTTAATTTTATGATTATTGAATCGGTATTCAAATCTGTGAATTTTTTTTTATGAAAGTATTGACCAATGATAAAATAAATGTCATAATGAACTTTGCTATGCGGGTCTACGCACAAATGTCCAATATTTACTTTTTTGTGTCTACATGACACAGCTAATGTAATGTGTAAAGTCTTTCTGTGCCACTCATGTTAGATGCGGCTTTGATGGCAGTAATCTTCCATTGTTTAATTTATTCTAAATTATTACTAGTGAACTTCCCAATAAACGTTATTTTCTTACATAAAAATAATTTTTAAAATGTGTCAAACATCTTTGCCGTATCTGCACATAGTGTTATATCAATGTCAAACATGGGGTAATAATATATCGTAATGGTTTGGATTAAAATTAATTTGAAATCTCACATTACATTAAGTCCTCGTTTGATGTTATAGAACGCATATTTGCCATTATGTATATTGTGGTAGTATTGGATGATAATTATGAATTGTTTAATGTTGGCACAAAGGTTTTAAACAATGCGACGTAATTTAAGAGATGCTTACTATTTTGTATACCCGGCATTTTTTCAATCTACTCTTTAGCAACACTGCCACTGTGAAATGCCCTTTATTAACGTATTATTTAATACTGCATTCTGTTTTTTATTAATTGTTTCTTGTTATAATTATTTGTTGTTTTATGCAAAGCTTTGTAGGCGCAAACATTGTGTTTTATGAAATGGTTGGAAGTGAAAAATATCGCTAGTCCTATCTCATATTTAACTTTGGATCTGTCCGTTTAAAAAAATAATAATTAGATGTTTTAAGATACTTAAAAAATAATACAAAATATACTGTCTGTGGTGAATATCGAATTTTATGAGCTTATTAAAACTTAATTCCGTGGTATCAGTATTGCGAAGATATTGTATCATGGTGTGCTAATTATGTATATGTTTTGATAATGCACGTCTCAATATTTTTCAAATCTTGTAAGGTTTTAAACAAAGCTGGGGTTTCCTCCGTAACGTGAACTCTTAAAAATATTTGTATCCATGTCTTAATGGTGGAAAATCTAGCTTCCCTTCCGTTATGTAAAATATCTGATTATGTCACAAAGTTGTTACACGAAGTTGGATGGTGTTTTCGAATACATATTCATTGAAAAGCAAAATTATCTATAATGCTTAGAATCATATAGCAATTTGTAAGTTTTACATAACAGAAGGGCACAATTTGAATGTATCGACGACTGTGTTGATAATTTTATATGCGGCTATAACAAATTAATTGTATTAGTACACTTCACAGTTTTACTAAAGTTTTAATAGTAGATTAGAAACGAGATGTGCAATATCGAAGTTGCAAGGTGGGTACTACACGAAAAATGACAAATTAAATGATTGTTGGAACGAAGCTAAAAATAGTATTTGATAAGATGCCAATATAGCTCGCATTGGACCAAGGAATAAAAGTATATTATAAGTGTAGCTCATTTCACTTGCTGATGGTACCCAAAGGCATTTTTTAATAGATGATTGAAAAAAAGTATATAATAATTAATATTTTGACATGTCTTCTGTCTCTTCATGTTAGATCCGTGTATACAAGTATATTTGTGATTAATGTTTATTAGATAATACACTGCGTGGTGACAGATAGCGTGACAGACTGATTTTAGTGCAGGTAAATAATGGATGGAGATCGTGTGGTCGTCCAGTGGTACAGTCTGCTAATGTGCAGTAATGTAGTACGGGCAGTTATGTGAAGAATCTTTGTCTTAATATAATGAAGAGTAAGGGAAAGTTGGTGGCTGATTTGAGTGTTGTCAGGGTAAGCAGTATTAAAGTTGACAATGGCCAGTTTTGTCTATAGATTTGTTGTTATGTAGAAAATGGGCATAATATTGCATATTATATTATTATAGTAAAATACTGCAATTTATAAGTAAAAAATTAGGTCACGTATATATTTTTATATCGATCGAAATCGATAACTGTCAGGTAATCAGAGGATATTTATTTATTTATTAAATTTATTACTTCTTACTGTCCATATTTATATTATGACGAAGTTGCATAAATTTAAAAGATGCTTAAATCATAATAAAACCAAAGTTGAATAAGCGAATCACTATGTGCAATTGTAATTCATTCTTAACATGAGCAAATATTAATATAAATAAAGACTACACATACATCCTATAAAATTGACACTACTAAATATAATTGAAGGTGTTAGTAGTTTTCATAAAAAATACTAAATTTTAAAAATATTAACTTTTTGCTTGAGATATTAAAAATGCTGCAATCATTGTTTTGATGTAAATTTAACCAATAACACCTTGTGATATTATTTAATATAATTTACTGAAATATTCAGAATGATATAAAATTATTTAGAAATATGAAGCATGGCACTTATATCTCATTGAATTACTAATGGAGTTATAATGTCACAAAATTGGCTACACTGATAAATATTTTTTGATGACAAATAAAAAATATTATGTTATTAAAAAAAATATTATCATCAACCCAGCCAGCCAAAAAGATGGTGAGCCTTTCATTGGTGGGCTTACCATCCCTACTTCTTTAAAATTGTCGTAACCAATTTTGTTACATGAATTCATTTATCATTTAGGTCATTCCAAGATACAATTAGTCATTAGGTCATACATACAATTTAGTAGAGAATTTGACATTAGGTAAATATTTAACAGATGATGCACGGTTAAGAGATGCTCTTCACTCGGTTAGTACGTGTTTGATTTTCACATAACTGCCCAAGCTAGATGTCGTAGCGAAATACAATATCCATTTAGGCGTATCGGTGTTATAAAACTAGTTCACAATTTATATAAAAAAAACATAGTTTACGCCGTCTTGTTCAATTGTTGTGAAATATAAGTGTTAAATGTTGTCCTCCTATCAAACCGTTTAGGGTATATTGTTTATCTGAATATTGAGTAGTTCATGCTAGATGCAGTCTTGATTTTTTCTTACTAATGTTTTGTTACTGTTTTGGCACTGTATTAATTACCTTCTGACAAAAAATATATAATGAATAAAATAATTTGATGTTTTATTTTGTTAACCTAGAAACCTAGATAAAGAATAAACTAAGATGCACAATCTTACTAAGTGTCCGCGGCTGAAGTCTATCCATCGCGTCAGAATAGTAAGTTGGCAGAATTTTCATTCATAATCACGTCGTTCGCTACATGTAATAATGACATAGTAATGCGCTCGTGCTTTTGATTTTGTACTCTTTCTATGACGCGTTAAGGTAAAAATTTAAATGAACAATTTTACGTTCTAAATCTATCGGTCATTTTTGTTTGACGTTTAATCGTGATTGTGCATCTAATTATTTTATTGTTGATGTACGCCTATAATATCTCACGTATTTTGTTCTTATCCAATAAAATCGCAAAAATAATATTAAATAATTTATTAACAATATCTACATATAACAATATTAAAATTATATTTAAACTAGTTCTCATACTTCATGACGACTTTCCCCAGTTTCCCCTTGGGCACATCAATGGAGCCTAACGTATCCGTTATAATTCCCGTCGCCACCGTCACATTGTTCTCTCTAATGGTGAACGGTTGTCCTTGAGTCATCACCATGCCTTCGAGTAACGTCAAGTACACCTCCCCATGATCGCCCGGCATCATCATCTGCATTGAAGGATCTGGAAAATTTGTTGCATTTTTAGTGGACGCCATTTTGATAAATATCCACTGACATTCACACAGCGCCATCTAGCCCCAAGTTCATCGTGAAGCCTGTATTATGGGTACAAAACAACGGATAAACATACTTATATACATTGTTTTTTGTAAATACATATATTATACATAGAAAACACCCAGACTATTACAAACAGACATGTTCAATATCTTATCTTGCTACAATTACAAAAAATCCTTTTTTGACATATAAGTAACACAGTGGCGTACACAGAGATTATGAGTAGGGTATGCAAAATAACTAATCGCGAAAAAAAAATATTTTTCTCAAATAAAGTGCTGTTGATGATAGCAGATCGCGTATGGTTTCAAATCTATTGAGGAAAATGGGCGAGTAAGGAATATGTTGGCGATTTTCCGGGTTGTCTGGACGCACAGAGTATGCACTGATTATTAGTATATGGAGTGCACGCCACTGAAGTAACGAACGGACTCAACTAGTGGTAAGTGATACGCCTGACCATGACAGATGAAGTGTTGAAGGAAATAAGTTTATAGAGTACTTATAATTTTTCCGACAACACTGACCTGCGCTCTTCATCCGAGACGCCAGATATTAGATCTCTTGTACCCGGTAATTTCACTAGCTACAGTGCCCTCATCCCGAAACACAGAAGTGCAAAACACTCCCATTTCACGGGACGATATCTTGCACTGCGGTACCTACCTAGACGACTCAGCATTAAGTCTCCCACTTAGTAAAACCTTATTTAAGAATGCAACTTTCAAATTTCGTATAATCTCACCTAAATCAATCCTACAAGCGATATTCCAAGTGCCACTGAACATCTGCTGTGAGTATTTCGAGAAAATCGGTTTCTTCCTACCGCCTTCGCTTCTCGTCAAAAAGTAAATTTTCGCTTTATAGTGGTTGCTCAGTTGGAAACTCTTCGACGCACAGAGCAGCATTCCGGTTTCCACTGCTTTTATTTTCATCCCCCTGAGTAGTACGCCTACATTATCGCCTGCTAAAGCCTGAAGCCAATAGATGAAAATTTATTTGATTCTTTATTAAGGTTTAAAAGCTTAACAGGATGAGATCAATACCCTTAAGTGTAAATGTGTCTTTTGTTATAAATAAATATTTTTTGTTTTTTTTTTTTTTTTTATTGTACAGCTAAAATATATATAGAATTGGTGGTTGACATTCCATATATCCGCACAGTGCCTACGGTGCCTCGTTCCTAATGCACACCGCAAAGGAATGAAATGCTTTGCCTCCTTATTTGTTCCCCATGACAACTGGAAGGCAAGAGTGAATAGGCTGTGATCCATCCGCATCATCATCACTTACCATCAGGTGAGATGGCGGTCAAATGACTATAGTCACTATAGATGATTAAAAAAGAAAGTACAATAGGCGGCCTTATTGCATACGGCATTATCTATCAGACAATCGTTGAATAGAGAATATTGGCACATATATCCACAGACTCACACAGCGCCATCTAGCGCCAAACTAAATATAAGCCGGTAGTTGGATACTTAACAACGGATAAACATACTTTTTTTTGTAAATACATATGTACATATTATACATAGAAAACAGCCAGACTGTTACAATCAGACATGTTCATGCACACAAATTTTTGTACTGCCCAGGGATCGAAAGCAGAACCTTTGGTGTAATACCCGATGTTTCAACCATGGGTCGTCAAAAAAACTTACCTCTGTTACACTTTTCTTAAATATCTGAATATCAGACAATGTAGTTTTAATATTGTAACCAAATCCCATGAGATCGGCGTCATCGTTTCTCTTCATTACCCCCCTTTTTATTGTACCAATAACGACGGTCCCCCTACCGGGGACTGTGAACGCATTGTCTATGGGCATTAAAAACGGCGATTTTAGGTCCCTCACTATCGGCGGTATGTAATTGTCCATAGTATCTAGAAGTTTCCTTATTGACGGTTCGCCTGAAATATAGAGAAATCAATGTATAAATAAAAACATGTATAATTATCGCTGACATTCACACAGCGCCATCTAGTCCCAAAATAAGCATTAGCCTGTAATATGGGAACAAAACAATAAACAAACTTATTTACTTTTATTGGAAATACATACATATTATACATAGAAAACACCCAGACCAATACAAAGTTCATGGACACAAATATGTTCATGCACACAAATGTTTGTACTCTCTGTACTGCTGTATGTAATCTTGATTATTAATTGATTGTATTTTAAATGAATATAAAGACAAATGAATGCATTTTTTACTCCCTGGGAACCAAACCCGGAACCCTTGGTGTAACAACCGACCAATAAAGGAAGAATCATATAATTTTTTTAACAAGTTAAATAAATGGGGCTTTCTTATTTTGTAACTATTATTTAAATATTTACTTACCAAATTTAGATTCCACCCCATTCAAGGCTTGCAGTGCAGACCCATTAATCATAGGCACTGTGTTGCCATCATAGCCAAAGTCTGATAATAATTCCCTAACTTCAATTTCTACCAGTTCTAAAATCTGCAATATAAAAAAAACATTTTAGATAAACAATAAACTAACCAACGTAACCCACCGAGGGGCACGAGCCTACCCGTTCAGGGTGATTAGGCCTTAGTCGTCCACGCAGGCCCAGTGCGGATTGGACGACTTCACACACAACCTTCGAATCTCTTCCCAGGCGTGCATGAACGTTTCCTCACAATGTTTTCCTTCACCGTAAGAGCGTCGGATAACGTATAAATTTTCGAAAACACATTGGTACGTGTCGGGATTTGAACCTCAGCCCTTATGGTAGGAAGGCGACAGTTCACACCATTGAGCCACCGACGCTAGATGCACAATTTCACTCAAAAAGTGTCCGCGGCAAGTCTGCCTATTGCGTCAGTTGGGCATACTTTTCATTCATAATCACGTCGCTCGCTACATGCAAAGTGACATAGTAGTATGCTTGTGCGATTTTGTAACCTTTTAATGACGCCTTATGGTCAAAATTTTAATGAATGATTTTGTCTTAAATATAACAACAAGTCAACATATTATATGTCAACTGGCTCGGTAATTCTTTGGTTGATATTTCTTCATGATTGTGCATCATCTGTTAGTTTATCTAAGACAAATTACTTTAAGTTATGAATAGAAAAGCCTGGTCTGAAAAATGGCTTTAAATTTTTCGGTTTGAACATATGACTATGGAGAGATTGGACCATACAGTGCCGTAGCTAGGCGCGAGCGAAATGCCTTAGCCAGGCTCTTTGAAAATTAATTAAACATTACTGATTTGGCAATTAACAATGTTAATTTTAGTGTGGTCATAAGTGCTTTTACCACAATAGCCTACACTGAATAATGATTTTTATTTTAGTTATAATAAACCTAATTTTTTTAATGTTGCTTTTATTTAGTAAAAAAAATATGATATAATTTTGTTGGTGTGTTTTAATTTTTGTCTGTCTGTCTGTTTGTTCCCGCTAATCTCTGAAACGGCTAGACCAATTTTTAACAGGACTTTTATTGGCAGGTAGCTGATAATATTAAAAAAAACTTAGTAGTAGCCTTTCAGAAAAACTTTTTATTTTTAGGAATTCAGGTAATTTGTTTTGCACAACGCGCAGCTCACCTTGCGCGACCTATTGGCCTTGCGAAGCAATTTTGATAGTTAGCTGACACCCTGTACAAACACTTAGGCTATGTTTTACTACGGGAGAACATCTTATACTGCTGGGAACATTATAGTCTAAATAACATTTCTGGGACTATATTAGCTAAATTTTATTTTCCAAAATATTAATAAAATACATACCTCATCATCCACTAAATCAGCTTTATTAATATAAACCAAAATATGTTGTATGCCGACTTGTTTAGCCAACAACAAATGCTCCCTCGTCTGCGGCATCGGTCCATCGTTTGCTGCAACCACTAACACTGCAGCGTCCATTTGTGACGCACCAGATATCATGTTACGAATATAATCTGCATGGCCAGGACAGTCTGTGTGTGCGTAGTGACGTAACTTTGTGCTGTAGCCAACATGTGCTGCATTTATTGTTATACCTGAATACAAATAAATGTATGTTTCATTTTATTCAGTTCAAATCACTCATAACCGCTTGAACATAGCACTTGCGAACACAATAGATTCATGTATTGTGTGTTGTAAGTTTTCACCTGTGCTATATATGACCACATAATATATAAACAATACATCTTATAATCATAAAAACACTATGAACTATACAGATTTTTTTATTATTATTACAACATCCGATTAAGAAAAATATTGAAATACAAAATTGCAATGGCTTTAGTGCCTAGTCACAATCTAAATCTATATGGTGTATTTTTTATATGGAGGTACAAATAACAGATTTTAATTGATTCTGGTTTTACAGCAGTCAATATGTTCAAGTACAAATTTTAAACTAATTTATGAATAAAAACTTTAACAACAAATTTAATTCAGTTGTAGACAATATTATAAATTTAGGATTAAATGGTAAGAATTAAAAATTCACACACAAAAAGCAGTATTTTTACAAATTAAATATACCTCTGGCTTTTTCTTCTGGAGCTTTATCAATTTCATCATATGATATAAAATTCGCCAAATTCTCCTTAGCTAAAACTTTGGTGATAGCTGCCGTCAAAGTAGTCTTTCCATGGTCCACATGCCCTATTGTACCAATATTACAGTGTTTTTTCTCTTCAATCTTATTTTCGGCCTTAGTTGAGTATTCATTGCAGAAAATATTAATAAATAATCTGTTACATGACGGTACATTCGATTTATATGAAGATTTTTTTATAAAATTAAAGAAAACCGAACGAATCAATAAACGCCCGGTCATGATTATCTATTTATTTTGATTTTGCACATAAATAAAGTTAATGTTTTTGTATACTTTTGAGGTTATTGGTTATGTCATCACTGACACTTTGTTTTCAGTTCAGAAAACATAATAAATTGCGTACCGCAAGACGTGCACTCAGTTTAATAATGATCACAAATTTATTGTATAAATCTGTGATAATGACCCTCTCTCTTAACCAAAGTAGTCATGTCTTATCTGTAGGCACAGCTTAGTTCTAAAAGCATTTTTGTCGGCACATAACTTACCCACACCTACAGCTAATAACTGTTTTGATTAAATTGCGTACCATCGGATTCTGTAGACAATGGATACAAATAACACAATGTCTTACAAGAACTATGTCTTTTATTATTTATTATTATTAGTAATTACATTGTAAAGCTAACTTAAGCCTAGACATTTACATGCTAACTTAAAATAAACTAAAAAAAAATATACTTAAAAATATAAAAATTAAAGAAAGTACAAGTCATTAAAAAAAAGAGAGTTTTTCAATGATTGTACCGAGGGAATCACAAAATATGTTGGAATCCTGGAACTTATCAAGAAATGTATTGATAAGGGTGATTACTCGAGCCGTCGGAGTATTGCAGTCGTGATGTGTGCGCAAGCCGGGGGTGCGATTAGTCGGTGCCGGCCAGTTTAACATACCCATATAATCTTTGTGTTATCGCAAGTAGGTACCTAATACGAAGCATGAGAGCCATCTGCGCTCGCCAACTGCCCGCTAACGCTATCAAGGCCATCCGCAGTTGTCAGTTCGAAAAAGACCTATAGAGCATAGTCATAACTTTAGTGTACCACCGTGACGTCATTATATTGTAATGGCAATAGAAAATGTATAAAAATAAGGAGTTTTGACTTCGAGAAATGTAGCTCCGTTGATCAGCTAGCGAATATAATAATCAGCTCATTAAACGTCTCCACCGAGGGGCACGATCCCACCCGTATAGGGTGTATAGGCCTTAGTCGTCCACGCAGGCCCAGTGCGAGTTGGACGATTTCACACACAACCTTTGAATCTTCACAGGCGTAGCGCAGGATTTCCTCACAGATGATTTCTCTACACCGTAAGAGTCGTCGGAAAAGCGTAACTTATAATTCGAAAATACATTGGTTATTGCGCGGATTTGAATCTGCACTCTTCACCGACCGGAGAGCTACACCCACACCATTGAGCCACCGACGCTCTACGTGAACATCCCTACTGTATATTATTTCTACGCTTGCACCGGCCTGCATCCGTCATATTAGACCGACCAGTGGCGTGCACATAGATTATGAGTAGGGTATGCAAAATTCGGAGTGAAACTGATTATACGTCAAAAACAATAAATAATTGTAATTCTTTGTCAAATTGAGTTCTGTTTGGATGCACAGCAGAATGCCATAAGCTTTCAAATCTGTAGCTAGCAAAATTTGATGCGAATAAGTAAGGAATCAGTTTAATTCTGTTGAGTGATGTTACGGTTGTGTGTACGCACAGGTCGCACTGACTTATTTACATATATGGAGTGCACGCCACTGAAGTGACCAGAAACTGTGTAAAAGTCTGTTATTGCCAAAGTGGTATTGGGTGTATTTAAATATGTAGTACTCACACTCGATTCCTAACGCGAAAGAATAAGATATCTGTCACTGCGGTGGTACCTACTTAGATGACTCAGTAACGAGTCTCCCACGATGTGTATGGATACCTGGCGTTTAAAGGGTTAACGAAGAATCATCATCATCAGCTCATTGAACGTTCCCCACCGAGGGCACTTGCCTACCCTGTATAGGGTGATTTAGGCCTTAAGTACGTCCACGCGTGGTATCTCCAGATGCGTGTATGGTACGATTTCACACAGCAGACTCTCTCGAATTTCATTCGCAGGCGTGCTTAAGTGAAGTGTTTCTCACGCGTGTTTACCCTTACCGTAATAAGACGTGCGATGATTAACCTACATATTTTCGAAAATTTCGTAATACACCATTGGGACGTAGTCGGAATTTAGAACATCAGCACTCCCGTGTAAGAATGACATGCAGTCCATACCATTGAGCCACCGACGCTCTTAACGAAGAATATGTAGAAATAATACAAAAACAAATTTATAACGATATTTATTTTTAATTCGAAACGTTCACGCTATCAAGCACAATGTCGGATAAATAATAACGTCTATCTCATTGGAAACTAAATGTTTTTCTGGCTGGAATAACTAAATAATCACATTTACAACCTAACTTCATAACTTCAATACAATTGAGTTCAATCGATAGGAGCTTACCGTATTATGGTTATTTTATAACCAATCCACACATTATCTAGTATCTTTCATTAGCACGATATGATGACTTAGGTTATTAATTAAACGAAACAATTATGACAACATCCCACTATAGAGACAGTAATCACCTCTCCGCTCGAAGACTATTGCGGAAAGACAATACAAAATTGGATACAGCTCTTTGATCATAATATTTAAGCGAAAATTTTTTTTACAAAGTTTGCACATTAATTATTAAATGTGTTGGGTTTACATTTCCTTGATTGATTTGTATACAAAGAATGATAATGTAACGTAAATTTAAACCTTTCAACCGACACAATAGATAGTTATTTATTTCTATTGGATATACGATCAGCGGCGGTTAAAGGGTTAAGAACCAGTGATGTTCAAATTTTAATCAAATGAATAGTATAAGCGGCAAGATATATTTGTAACAGTTGTATTAAAGGTAAATAATTAAAATTCTAAGACAATTAAACCTGTTAACGTCCCGGATACGGACACAATAGAAAATTAATTATACCATTTTATTGATGTACTCTTATTAATCATTTAGTTACATTTTATAATATCGGTACGTCATTTTACAAATATTTAATAAATATTTTCCTAAAATACGGATAAAAAATATCGGATATATCCGTGTGGCGGTTGAAGGGGTTAATTTATGGGGTATGTAATAGTTGCACAAACAAATCACAAATGTATGTCATCGTTAAGTAATTTTATCGGCATGCACTTCATATTTTGTCACTCTCCTCAATCGCAGCTCCATCAACTGGACGTATTTACACAAAAAGGATCCAACCCACAAAATGACACATTTCAGATATTGATGTTAATCGTTTGAAATTTTTTAATCAAAGGATTTAAAGTGATTGGATTTAATTTGATATATATTTTGAGGTCATTCTTTTTGAATGGATATTTCTCTTAATCCACGGATACTGAGTTCGTTTTTTGAGTTACTAAAAAACGTAAGGACCATACATGTGCGATGCTGTAACGACACAATTGATATGTTAAATATGCTATATATTGTTGATGGATATTATACTAAGAGGCTAATTTACACTCCGGAGACTCATGTTTGGATACGTATATAATCATTAAACCTCTTTTATTCCCTACTTCCTATGTGAGTTGGATCCCTTGTTATTGCGTATAAGATGACTTTACTCCCTTATTATATTTTAATTCTAGACCAGCATCTATTAATGTTTAAATAAGCAAATAACATTTCCACAAAATTCACCAAATGTTTTAAATTGTTACATATTAACTAACTACATTTCACTAATAAACTTCGTGAATAAATGGTCATCTATCGTTTTTTAAAAAAAATTGGCACGACTAAAATCAATTACAGTTTCTATAAGCTTTTTCTCATATAACCCACTTTCAGCTTAATAGAAGTATTTTTCAAATATTTTCTGGCAATACTGTTTGAATAAACAATTGTTCTCAAAAATGTGGCTAAACAATGATTATTTCAAATTCTTTTTTTTGTTCATTAGTATAGTCAATTGTCGTGTTTTTCTAAATTAATCTATTATTATTCTATTTCAAAAAAGCACATTATAAAATTCACAAGGGAGCGAATTGTATAAGCTCCATCAACCTGTTATCAAGACATGTTCTAATATTAGATGTAATCTCAAATATATGATAGTTGAACTGCACTATTTGGCATTATGACTAGTGCCTGTAGCGGTTGGACTGTCTAGGACGCCAAACTATTACCAAGTCGGTTATATGGATATACACCGGGTCTGAATCTCGACTTAATTCAGATAGATATGTGGACCCAAGCCAACCTTACAAAGCGAGTGTCTCATATTAAAGTCCGGCAAGATAATCACATTTAACTATTATGTGTCAAATATTCAAACAAGATTGTTCATTAAAAACAATCATATTGAAACAATTATTCAACAGTTTATCTTTGTACTACGTCAATGATTGAGTATGGACATGCAATAAGCTACTATATGAAATATGAAGTTGGAAATAACCTAAAAAACTATATTCCAGTCATCAGCTCTATTAAACGTCCCCACGAGGCCACGAATGCTACCTGTTACGCGTGATTAAGCCTCACGTCGTCCACGCAGACCAGTGCGGAGTGAGACAACCATTTTCTACAGCGTGACGATAAGTCTCACTGCCCAGATGCTTTTCCTTCACCGTGTATGAGCGTCGGATAACGTACATTATATTTTTGAAAAATATCGAAAAATACATTTGGTTACGTGTGCTGTCGGATTCGAAGCCTTTCAGCCTCCCTGAGTAGGAAGCGACAGCGACATCCCAGTCCACACACAGTTAAATCTTGAACACACAGCGCTTCTTAAAAAAATATCATCTGAGTCTTTACATATGATTGGAATTTAATTGACAGTATCAAAAATGGTGTCAGTTTCTATGTTGCCAAAACATAATACTATGACGTCAGAATATCATTCTCGTTAAAAACTATCGGAAGATCCTATCCTTGCACGGCCATAGAGTGACGTATTAAACAAACTAGAATGAACATATGTCTGTAGAGAAAAAATGACTCAGGTCTCTCATCTTAATTACATAGTGGCTTCCCCGTGCTTTTGATTTTGCATCTTTCTAATAAGACCGTAAGTTAAAGTAAATTTCAAAACAAAAAAAAAATCCCCGTATAAAAACACGATTTATAAAGCAAATTGGGCGGAATATAATATTGACTAATAACTAGTTACGCACGCATGCGGGGCTCGGAACGTTTGTTTTTCAAGTTGTATTATAATAATTAAAGCATGTTAAAAAAATATTTGTAAGACACAGGTGGTAAAAAAAAATTTTTACAGGTGTGTATGGTCACGTAGTCGATCTCAGTGGACCATATTCAGAATACATCAATATCTTGCCAATATGAGGCATACATATTTAAATTAAAATTGAAATTTTAGATGATGTGCTGATACAACATTAAATTTACATCAAATAAATCTTAAACATATAAAAATTCTTTTATGTTACCACTTTATTGTATCAAAAGTATAATGAAATAATATCTCAAAAGATTTGTTGACGTTTCTTTCGTGCATCTATTTATTCGTGTCCATTTGTATGTGGCAAATATAGTCAGTTACAATATAAGTCAATACTATTCGGTTATTTACGTCGGATCATTTAACCCTCATTGACCGCCGAGAGTCGGATAATCCGACAGGCACATTGATTGCCAGTCGGATATATACCGCAGGGCTAATATATTTGCGCGGACACTTTGGTTGGAGCTTGTACATCCGGTTAGTTTTATTGTTATACAAAATATCTTTCATTCACTGTGCAGTCTAAAAATAATTGTACGCTCCAAGGGCTATAATACTAGTTCCACAGTGACAAGTTTCTTGGCATTTTTGGGTTAATATTTTGAATAAGCTAGACTAAATAAAGAAGGAATCCTCGTATTATTTATTAAATAATTGACATCTATCTCTATACGTATTTATTCTAGGTGACTGTGGTATATCAGATAAATGCTAATGTTCATCGAGGACAAACAAATAGAATTAGTAGACTTTGTCAAAAGCCAGTGGTTTTAAACCCGAGAAATTAGCTGTGATGACAGATTAATACATCTTATTTTGATGGTCTAATTTAATTTTATTTCCCATATTGGAGGTTAAGTTTAATTTCTCTACCTAGGTTAGAATTTATATTAAAAAAAATCAAATGGCTATTTATATTTCCTTCTATTGTCACGGGGGGAATAGGTTCTAAGTGGGCGCCATGTACTCGAGAAAAGAGGCGAGTTATTTAAACCTCTTAACCAGATCATCTGACCCGTCAACTGCTAGGGATCGGTCCGCGTGGAAATCTATTATTATTTATAAGGAGAAACCTTCGTCCAGCAGTGGACATTAACTGATATTGGTGATACATTACATATTATTTTAGGTACACTATGCAATTTTCAATGCAATATTACGGCAAAATACTTAAATTCTAAAAGTCCGTTTCCTTATCCATACAGACAGCATTATAGAAAATGATCACCTCAGCTCAGATCATTATCGCTCACAAGAGCAGCCTACCTTTATCAATTGTGAAGTATACAAGTATACATTTGGGTACTTTCATTGTTTCAATACGCGATAGTGCAGCGTAAACTCCACGTTCGATTTCCATATAAAGTGACGTACAGTCCTCAGGTCCATATTCGGATCCAATACCTGAAAAATAAAAACATATATAACTAAAGACAACGTCAAAACTTAGCGGTGTCACAGATAATAGAAAGGTGTCAACTTCATTTAAAACATTTAGTTTTTTTAGGTTAGGAATCAAATTTTCAACTTAGTTCATATTATGGCTAGTGATACGCCCTCCAATGATAGAAGCAGTGTTGAAGGAATCAATAACAGAAGATGGTTATTATCTTCCGCCAACACTGGCATAATACTATTACTATGTTTCATTAATTAGGTCTCAATTTATGTACTGCACAATTTTCATACAGCGAAAGAATATGTAATGAACACAAAATAAAATTCATATTATTAAATAATTGTAATTTATATTATTAAATACTTAAACCTTCTGCGTATTAATAATTGTCCTAAAACCGACACCATGACAAATAAAAACTCTAAATAACTTTATTTAAAGAAATCTTGCACTAATACTTTTTAATCAACAATTGATGTTTTCCTTATTTATGAATGTACCTTTCATTCAATATTCAACATTTAATATTAGAAGAGAGATATCCATCTATTGTGCAGTACCCATTCCTAATAAACCTTTTTATGAACAAAACCTTGAAGTTGAAACGACCTACCTGATCACCTCGGAATGGAAATAAAAATAAAAACATTCAACACATGCAAACTACATATATGGCTGTGAAACTTGGTCATTAACAAAATCGCTTAGGGCTAAACTTGCCATATGTCAAAGAGCAATGGAACGAACTTTGACTTGCCAGTCACGAAGACAAGATCAGATATCAAATACCATTGTAAGATCTAAAATTAAGCTAACCAACGTACTAAAGAGGATAGATCAACAAAATGGCGATGGACTGGCCACATGATGCGTGATAAAAATGGAGCAAGGCCATAACAGAATCGTATCCAAGAGACGGAATAAGAAATCCAGTAAGACAAAACATGAAATGGGAAGATGACCTTAAACAGACTGTAGGGGAAAATGGAAAGTTCACACAGGATTAGGGAACAATGAAGTTTGGCAGAGGCCTAACCAACAGGCACAATGAAATTAGGGACATACTGTAACTTTAATTTCAGAATAAAGGGCTTTATTATTATTTACCTGATCACAGCAAAGCAACTCGACCCTCTCCTCCGGTGCATCGTTCCCACTATCCTCATTAGCCGAGCCCTTCCCGCTGCCAGCGCTCGCACCATTCGCATCGCCACCCCCCACAATCTTCTCTACAACGTGCTCGGCCACTTTGCGGCATTGTATGAAGTCGTTGGCTACTAGGCGATCCTGGAGATAAGTTAAAAAATATTTCATAGGTACGCATACGAGAACGAAACTAACGGCTCATTGGTGTGGACTATTGCCATCCGATTTGGAGGGTGTCTATCAATGTATTTCCGAATTTTCGCAATTATATGTACGTTTATCCGACGTTTTAGGTGAAGGAAAACATCCTGAAGAAACCTGCGCACGGCTACGAAGCGATTCAACGTGAAGTCGGCCAATCTGCACTGAACCCGCGTTGATGACTAAGGCCGACGATACACTGCGTACGGGTAGGCTCGTAACCTTTAATGGGAACGTGTAATGAGCTGATGCAGTATGCAAACGAGAATTCAGTTTACCTGGTTTATTATTTTTTTTTTTAAATTTTTTATTTTATCATTATAAAGCCTAAATTCTAGATTATTGTTTGTTGATAATTAATGTTTTCTGTAACTTTTTGTCATACATGCATGGTTCAAAAATATTTTTCCTTCTATCAAAAACTATGGGAAAGCTTTCGAACAATTGTCATAATAAAAACCAACCTTCTTTTGTCTATCCTGTTTGCTCTGGCAGCTCGAGTGTGGCAACAGGTAGAACGGCAGTTTGTTTCAAGTTGGAAGCAGACATTTCGATGGCAACCTCCACCACCCATGAAGGTACTGTTTCTATTAGAAGATTGCCTTCATTCTCACCACCTGCATCTCCTACCTGTGAAAGCAAATAAATGAAAATGGGTTAAACTGATGTAAAGTTACTTATTATTATTATTTGGGTTTTGAGCGCTATTCAGGCTTATACAGACCTGTAGTCACTTCGACTTAATCTTTTGTGACTCGCTTCCTCTTTTAGAGTTTGTCAAAAAGAAAGGACCCTGCCCAACTTTATAGATTTAATGTCACTTGGGCATAAATAATAATTACCCAAGTGGATGTTTCGATTCCATTGTAGAGGACCACAATTGCAGAGTAGTAAAGTTACCTAAGAATCGTTTGGAGGCCTTCATGACTTATAGTTTTTGTAATATTGTACCTCAGAAAGGCCAATCTTAGCCGATCTATATTATCATCATCACCTTATTATAACATGGCCACCAAGGGACAAACCCTACCCATATAGGGTGTATAGGCCTTAGTCGTTCACGCGGGCCTACTTTGGATTGCCTGACTTCAGGCTTCGCAGGTGTGCACAGATTTCCTCACAATTTTTCCTTCACCGTAACAGCATCGGATAACGTACATATATTTTTGGTACGTGTCGGGATTTGAACCGCAGCCCTCACGCCTCGCCTCAGGCGACAGTCCACACCATTGAGCCACCGACGCTCTAAGTTATAGATAAACAACAATAAATATTATTTCTAAAACACATCACTAGTTTAGAAGAAAATAATAGATTTGAATCTATGTTTTTCTTGTTATTATATGTTATTTTAAAATAAATATTTTTTTTATGTTATAAAGTGAACAGGCCAGTCTGGATGCTCACCTGATGGTAAGTGATATGATGATGATGACCATGACAGAGCAGCATTGAAGGTGACCAATAACTAATAAACAGCAATTATCCACCATCAATAGGTTTATAATTTATATAATCAATCAAATACAAACCTGCAGCCTGTATAAAGTCCTCCCTCCCACCTCACTAAATATCAACGGAGTATGCAGAGGCACACTAAAGAAATTATTTCCAATAACTTTCATTCCGGATTCATTCACCCTATTCGGATGGTTCCAATGCTCCAATAGTGCTTGCAGTAAAAGCGCACCAAAATTAACTTTCTGATCATTCTCAGTTGTGAGCCCCGCTTCTTTTGCACTAACCCAAGCACTTAGACAGTCAGTCTCGTCTTTTCCCAAATGTATTGTCAGCATCCCAGTCTTCAGGTCAACATTAAACCAATTCGGTACATATACCATTTTGAAACGTTTCTTTACTTCCTCATCATAGTCAATTTCACCTAAATCTTCCACTTTACACGCTTTCAGTACATCATATAGTGCTACATTGTTTGCTGTATCCTTCGTTAGTATGTGACGTTTATCGTTGAGTACTGTGTAATGTTTGATAGCAGGACCGCCTGGGATATGATAGATTGGTTGTGTCTGATAAACATTATTAGTATTGTAGTTTTTTGTTATACTGTTTGACGGCTTAGAGAGTTCTCGGTGTAGTTCCAGTCAAGCGACATCAGATTCCTGATGTTTAGGACACCCACACACCCTGTTGGTCTGCAGTGAAACACAGTTTGAGAATTGGAGCAGTTTCCTCACAGACAATCATGAAATTGTCCGAATTCCGTAACTCTGTTATAATGACTAGCCTATCTCGTCCACCTGATATGATATGTGTGAAGTTCTCTGTTGCCAACAATGCCCATACAGCTTCAGAGTGTACGCGAACCGTTGATACACACCTCTGTTGGGAGAGTGACCATAACTTGATTGTACCATCAGAACTGCCAGACACACATTGAGACCCATCCTGACTCACAACCAATGCTTTCACATTATCCGCATGCCCTTTGAGTTTCATAAGACGTGAACAATTACGTGGGTCCCACACTCGTAGGACCTTTTCTGTAGAACCACTCACTAGTATTGTACCAGGAGGGTTCATTGCTAAGCTGTATATTGATTCCTTATTGCCAACAAGGCTTGAAGTTGTCACTGTGTTATTACTAGCAGTTAATGCAGTCAATGTGTTGACATCCCATAGAAAAATGGCTCGGTCTAACCCCGCACTAGCCACTGGCTCCTTATCTTTCGCATAGGCAAGAGTACGCACGTAGTCCTTGTGAGTTCGCAATGTTGACATGCAAAACCCTTTTGGGGCATTCCACACTTTTACCGTCGTATCAGAAGACGCACTTATTAAGTTTTTACCGCCGCAACAAAGCACAATATCGTTCACCCAGTCGGTATGGTGCTCCATACTTTGAATATACCTGTCTTGCACCCCCGTAGCTGTGTTCCAAACCCTGATAATTCCATCTCGACCGGCGGAATATAATCTCCCCTGAATGGGGTCCAATTGGAGTGAGCTAACGCCATTTTTATGCCGTCTCTCCTCCTCGTCACGTATCACGAACGACACCTGAGTTTTCTTACGCATCGTTGTGCCCATTTTCCGACATCTTCAAACTAAATCACAATAAATAATTTGGGAAATAGGCTTACAATACGATACGAAAACTTGTTTCTATTTTTGACGTTTAACATGACAGCTGACATGCGCTGACAGAGACAAAAATGGTAGCTCGGTGCTGTTATTTGATTGGCTAGAATGTTAAAGTTGGTTGTATCAACCAATGACGTTCTCAATTACGTAAAGAAGATTAAAAATAAGAAAATGTGTTCGTAAAACCATAATTTATTTACAAATGTTTATTTATATTTACATTTTAGTGAAAGTTCATGTTACTGAGAATTTACTATTTACAGTCTGGTGATATAATACACAATTACTGTTGTTTGTGTTTCTTGAAAAATTTTGTATATATTTCAACTGTATACTTCAAACCAGTGCTTTTTTCGCTTTCAAAATCAAGATGTACATAACTGCTGTTTACTCCTCCTTTTGATATAACAACAGTTCCTTTTTTATTCGGTGACAAGTCAGTGCACGCAATTCCAGTTATTTTTGTACCTTCAGGGGATAATAGAATGATACAGAGCCATGCCTTTTGAAGAATAGCAAACCATGTTTTTTTATTTCTGTATAGGACATGCGAACTCCAAAGTCGTATCCATCAAATAAATCATAGGTGGACACTGTACTCGAAAGAAATATCACAACACAAAACCACTTAATGCAATACATTATTTGAATGTCTTCGAAAAATGTTTCAGTTTTGTACAAGCAATTAGTCGCGGATGAATTCAAATTGAACTGTTGACTTATTTCATGGACGTATCATTAAAACTTATTTGTTGCAAAATTGTCAATAAACTGATATCTGCGAGAATGAGTGCAAGGACAAGATACTTCTTATTATTTAAGGCCAAGCAATATTTTTTAGTTCATAATGTATATTAAAATTAACTTAATTATTATAAAAACATACAAATTACAGGG
>PQWD01002734.1:54340-64445 GCA_019425675.1 Leucinodes orbonalis | reverse complement strand
TTGTGAAGACATGTGCTCTCACTTCGGACATGATAAAATTTAATAAACCTATTTATTTATTCGTATGGCATTTTATCTTCACCAAGTTGCTCCAATAACATGCAAGTTTACTCTTATAACTACAAGCGAATCTAAGTTCTTGACCCATTGGGCTGCGTCAGCATCAGGAGAAAGCAAACTCAGAGAGTCTCTAGGGAATCTACGGTTGGGACAGTCTTTTATGATGTGTTGGATAGTCTGCACGGGCGCACCACAGTCGCAAGCCGGGGAAGGCCGCCATCCGCACTTAAACATGTAATCCCCGCACAGTCCATGGCCAGTGCGGAGCCTATTCAATTGGCACCATTCCCTCCTAGGGCCTTCAAAGCCGAACTGCTTCCGAGTCGGGTCATAGTCAACGCAGCAGCATAAGGAGGGTTTGCCTTCCACTCCTCAATCCATTTTTCCTTAATATTGAAAGGCTTCGCCATTAAGGCATGCGCTGTGTGATAAGGCGGACTGCGCGACTTTAAACGATGGCTAGGAGGACACATAAATTCCTGGTGGACCGGGAGTTCTGGGTTGTTAGCTATTTTCTGAGCCTCTTTAAGTAATGCCTGATGTCTTCTTAGATGCGGTGGAGGAATGTGGCTAAGCGTTGGTAACCATTGTACAGGGGTTGACTGAATAGTGCCTGATATGCAACGCATAGTTTTGCGTAGCTGCACATCAACCTTCCAGTAGAGCGCTGTTAAGCCAAACAGAGCGCAATATTCTCCCGCAGAGTACACTAGGCTCAGCCCAGTCGTACGCAGAACATCCGCGCCAGCTCCCCATGAAGTAGCCGTGAGCTTGTGGAGAATATTATTTCTAGTTCCTAGTTTTTGAATAAACCTATGTACCGATTTATAATAAACACAGCATTCCTAACAAAAGATAAATGACCACTATTGTCCCAAAACATAGTCCAGTAAACACAAGGATACAATAAATAAAACATACGTTTTCCTGTTCAAGTTTTTTCCCTCACAAATGAGGCTCTGCTGCCTCACTAACATTATAGGGGGAAAAACACCGTGGGATTCTGTTTTTGGAGTGTACAATGTACCGCGTATGTCCAATTTACACAAAATGTATACAGGTCATTAACGCGAAAGCGGGTTACGCAACTCTTCTATTGTCGAATAGGTTAAGTCAGATGAATTACAAGTGTAATTCTATAGAAAAAAAATATTCCATAAAAAAACCACATACAAAATTTATCTGTTTGAACTGCTCTCGTATAAGATGAACCTGTGTTACGAGAGACTTGCATGAAATTGATTATTTTAATTATGTTTAAAGAAAGAAAGAAAAAAGCTTTATTTGAAAAAAAACAAAGATACTACATTACATTGTATATAATATTAAAGAAAGACAACAACAAACAATGGTACAAAATATAACAGTGAACAGAAAAGTTAAACAATGAATAAATATTTACATAGAGGTGAGGAAAAATAAATAAGAAAAAAGAAAGTTGATATGTGCAATATCTATCTAAATAAAATAAAATAATATGCAGTATCTTCTCTCGTCAAAAAGATAACAATTACAATTAATGCTGTGATTGTTATCTGAATAAATTATACTTTACTTTTTTATATAACAACAGAACATAACACGTCTTAGCTAAAAGCCTACAAACAATTACAATCTCCGCAGTATGTCTATTCCATTGCAGATCCGCCCCCTAGTTTATCGTCCCTTATTTATCTTAGCATAGCGTTAACCTTGACCTGGTATTAGCGGTCTAAAAATAAAACAAATGAATGTAATATAATTAAAGTATGCTTAAAGCCAATTAAGACGTATGCTTTGAAAGTTATTTTGGACTTTAATCCTATCAAAAACATAAATTTGGAATGAAAGCCACGTTCAAAATTATGATTTACGCGAGTACTCTCGCGTTGTTTCACGCTAGTTTTCTGTGGGGAGTGGTGGTATCATCCGGTTGAACCTATTCATGCCAAAGCATAGCCTGACAGGATGACATCTGTTATCTTTGAAACAAATTTAGAATAAAAAAAACAATCGATTACGTATATCGCATTACCGATGGTCATTGGAGCAGACGTGTTCTGGACTGGAGACCGCGTTGGCAAGCGTAGCGTAGGACGCCCGGACCGATGGACCGATGACTTGCGAAAGGTCGCTGGTGCAGGTTGGTGAAGAAAGCGGAGACCGGGATATCTGGAGCAAAATGGAGAAACCTATATCCAGCTGTGGACTGGGACGAAGAGAGAGAGAGAGAATCGATTTATATTCATAAGCTTTACTAGGTGGTAGATTCGATACTGAGTTGTCTCGGTAGGTACCACCGCAGTGCCAGATATCTTCCCGTGAAACAGGAGTGTTATGCACTTTGTGTTTCGGGATGAGGTCACTGTAGCTAGTGTAATTACCGGTATAAGAGACCTAACATCTGTCGTCTAGGGTGTCGGGCGGAGTGCGGCATTGTCAGATGATAATAACAGCCTAGCAGTTATTGAACTTGTTGGTCTCCTTCAGTGCCGCTCTGTCATTGTTAGGCGTATAACTTACCATCAAGTGAACGTCCTGACCGTCCTGCACCTTTTAACATAAAAAAGCATACACGTGTGAAGACGAATTGCCGGCATATCCCAATCGAATCGAGTGTACGGCAAATATCGCTATCTCGATTGTTTGCATCGAAATACGAATCGATTTTGAACACAATGGCCAAATAATACTTTGTTTTTATTCAATCACTTATTTTTTAAGAGTACGCTGAAAGCGGATTCGTTTACATTCGAAATTTGAATCTGTATCAAAAATGGCGTTCGCGCGGCTAAATGTTAATTTGGTTTAGGTTTTTCATGTTTTTATTGTTTTGTTTTGTTAATGAGTCAAGATAGAATATGCTTTCCCCTAAGGTGGGATGCAGACTGGTTTGAAAAAATAAACCTGGAATTATGAATATTGTTATATTTCAATCTTTTGTTATGTCTATAGCAAAAAGACGCCTATATTTTTAAATTATAAAAATTGTCTGGTTCGGACTATAGTTTTCTTCTAAGAAGAAGATATCAAGAAACTCAGTAGTCAGAGATAACAAGGGGTTTGTGCTATGAGTACTTCAAAACAGATAAAAAGTATGTAACATGTATTTATCAATTTGAAATAAACCTGCATATTATAAAAACGGAAATCACTCTGATAATTAATAGCCTCAACATTATTTTATTATCATCATAATACAAATGTTATTTCCAATAAAAAACCTTTCTAGTTCTGTTGGAAAAAGTTATAAAAAGTACAAACCATTGAAATTTTGACAAATATACTACCCCCAATCACATGGGCTGATGATCTGTTTAAGGTGGCGGGTAGCAGATGGATGTCAACTGCTAGGGATGGGCCGCGTGGAAATCATTAGGGGAGGCCTTCGTTCAGCAGTGGACGTTTTAGGCTGTAGTGATGTTGATCTACCATAAAAAATAAGTTCAGTACTCAAATACCTTTTGCTAAAGTTATTGACCGAGAGTAAGCAGCTAATAAACAGAGTTTACATTTATCTTCGATTCTATAAACAACAATTCACAAATAATAATATTTATCTTTACCCCTAATCATACAAACTTATAATTGTTCTTGAATTTTCGGTTCAACGTCCATCAATACTTTGAGGGTTAAAGCCTTTGGTGTATTCTGCTATTCATTTACCAGCCTATAACGCCCCACTGCAGTGCACAGGCCTTCCTATATAGAGATTAGACAGTTACCCAACACGCGGCACATATGATTTATTATTACCTCAATTCGTGCATACGATAGTCACCAATGATTTGTCACTGGTACTGTAATACAATGATTAATTCAGTTTGCATAACGTTTGGAATGTAATTGCTATAGTACACATATATATTATATACAAGTACGTACATACTAGGAGGTATATCTATTGACTCGGTACTTTGAGTTGTTGAGGCAGGTATACGCAGTGCCAGATATCGTCCCTTATAATTGGAGTATTCACACTTGTTTCGGGTATATGGGACTAACATCCGTCGTCCAGGGTGACAGGCGCAGGGCGGTGTTGAAGGTGAATTTTAATTACATTACACAAAAGTATTGTAAAATAATTCTTTTTTGTCGCGATTAGTTTTGTGCGGGACGTCCCGATTTTCAGGGTTCTGAGCAAGCGTCCTTATTGGGATGCTAAATGCCCTGATTAATTAAAGAAGAAAATGTGATGTTTCATTTAAAAAAAAATATTTACGCTACATAACTTCTACTAATAACATCACTGTCAAATTTAAAATGGCATGTCATCAGCGTCACATCACATTTTTTTATGGTTACCTGTCCCGATCTGCAACCTCAAATCCCGATTTTTTGGCCTCGTGTCCCGATTTAAAACAAATCTGACTTGACAACACTTACTATCAGGTGAGCGAACTGACCGCCGCGATCACTTATGGCAAAAATATATATACGAGTATTTATGTGAGGTATATTTTGTGTATGGGAGACCGTGTCTTAGCAAGCGTAGCGTAGGACGCCCTCCGGCTTGATGGACCGACAACTTCCGAAGGTCGCTGGTGGACGCTGGATGAGGAAAGCGGAGGACCGGGATATCTGGCGCAAAATGGGGGAGACCAATGTCCAGCAATGGACTGGGATAGGTTCAAAAGATAGATTGTGTATAGTTCTTCAATTGCCTAGTGTGTTACAAAATTTGAAAATATAATCAATTATTTAAGATTTAATCAAATAATAATTACAATTCAGATATTATTTTAATACCAAACAATCCTTTTACTATATTAACATTAATGAAATCATCACAGTTGCGAGCAAAATACGGTTTGGGAGTCGTTGGAAATCCGGATTATTGGTAGCACTTGGGTAATTCAATATCCAAACGGCGGTTTGAAATCGAAAGGTTTTTATTACATGTACTGTTTTTTTTTTCAGGTATTGTTATATATGAGCCATGTAAAGTACAATATTGACCTATATGGTGTCATCATTATCTGCTCATTAAACGTCCCCACCGATGGGCACGAGCCTACCCGTATAGAGTGATTAGGCCTTAGTCGTCACGCGGGCTCAGTGCGGGTTGGACGACTTCACGCACAACCTTTGAATCTTCGCAGGCGTGCGCAGGTTCCCTCACGATGTTTTCCTCCACCATACGAGCGTCGGATGACATACATATATTTTCAAAAATTCGGAAACACATTGGTACGTTTTTTTTATAATAGGGGCAAACGAGCAGTCAGATAACCTGATGGAATGTGAATACTGCCCATGGACATTTGCAACACCAAAGGAGCTATAAGATGTGTCGCCGGCCTTTTAAGCAAGAGTCCGCTCTTGTGGCGGGATTTGAACCTCAGCCCTCCCGGTTGGAGGGCGACAGTCCACACCATTGAGCCACCGACGCTATGTGGTGTAATTAATAATAAAATAAATAAAAAATAATTTATTTCTCACCTCAAACGGCATCATACACATAATCAAACCGAATAAAAATAAAAAATGTTGGGTTTCTTTAGTCCTTCGTAGAGGACTGGTGCCCGTGTAGGTTCTAGGACCTGTATAACGGGTCACCAGGCCACCCCGATTTAAAAACTACGGTAAAAAGGCTAAACATATAACATGATTTTCAAGGTTTGTATCAAGCAAAGTTCAGATGTTGACTCTTACATCAAGGGTTCCGGGTTCAATCCCCGGTCAGTACAAACTTTTGTATGCATGAACATATCTGTTTGTATTGGTCTGTGTGTTTCTATGTTTAATATGTATGTATTTTTTACAAAAAAAATTTTTAAGTACCTATGTTTATCTGTTGTTTAGTACATATAATACAAGTTTCACACTTAACTTGGGGCTAGATGGCGCTGTGTGAATGTCTGTGGATATTTATTTATATGTTTTCAATGAGATAAAATAAACTCAAATAGTTTAACACTTTTACTGACAACATAACTTACAAAGTACATGAATTCTAAGACCATCCAGAGTTGAATGAAAACATGATAAAAGGAACCCCTCAATCTTGAGGATCTTAAAATAACATTTCAGTTATTTAGCTATTCGTAATATTGCCCTATATATATAAATTTTGTAACTATCTGTACCGATATTGTTTTCCTTTGTTTTTTTTTATATAATATTTCATACATATATATAAAAGTGCAGTGTGCGTTTGTTATATTGAAATAACGGTTTTACAACATGCCGTTCATGGTTTTCGAAATTCTGATTCCAGGATGGGTTGAATTGTTCACCAGTCTGTAGCTGTGTATATCTACTGGTTAAGAATAACCCATTCGAAAAAATATTCTTTTATTAAAGTTATGGATCCTAAAAAAAGGCAGTATTGAACAACAACTGTCATGACAATGGTTTAAAATGATAATTTTTGTCAAGTAGAATGTATTGTTTTAAGGTGTTCCTATTAATATTTACCATAAAACATAACGAATAATTGCTAAATTTTACTATTAAGGCACAACACCTAGCATTTTAAAGTTTTTGTGGCCTACAATGTTGTAGGTAGGTAATAATATTTGTTAACATAAAACAAGTATAAATTTAATCATCCACCGTTAAATCTGTCACTCAAGTATTCCGTCACGGTGTTTCGTGAATTCGTAAACATTATGTCAAACGAAAAGTTGCGCCATGAATAAAATTAAGACTTTTAAAATATTTAAAACGTTCCGGGAAGTAACATCAATTGGGAGCTGAGGTTAATTGAAAATAAACACAGAGAATTGTTTTGTTATTTTGCTTCCTCTTAAGAGGATTCAAAGGTTACTAAGATAAACTTTAATAATTGTGTTAAATAATAATAAATATCTACTGCCAATCAAGCAGCGTCATTTAGCCTCAGTTTAAGAAAGGATATTGTTCTTTGGGTACTGAACAATTAATGAATAAACGTACGAACCGAGAATCTATCCTGAATAAAAAAAAAAAAAAATATGACCCCAAATTTTCTAATTAAATCGTATAAAAATGCCTTTCACATTTCCAACGCACTAATAAATCTGAAAGCATTAAATCAAGCCAAATACTGGCGCCAAGAATGTACTAAAAACCGTAAGGAAACTGATAATGTATGAGTTTTGTACCGAAAACGCTCGCGAGAGGGCGTTACGGTGACTACGCACAGTAGCAAGCCGGGCATCGTAGCGGTACGTAGTCCCGACAGCGGCTACGAACTGAGCTTCGTAGTCGAGCGTAAAAGTTGTGCAGAATCGCGGACTCGAATTGTGGTTGTGACGAAGTGACACAAGTGGAATTTGACTACGTCAAAAGTGAATTCTGTGTGTGTTGTGTTGTGATTTAAATTACAAGGAGGTAAGATTTTTTTACATACAATTTTTTTTTCATACGGTCTTGATTAAAAGTAGCGTAAAAATACAATATCGGTTATTTAATACAAAATATCTTTTCACAATACGACACAAAAACTATTTTTAATAAATGCCTATATATAAAATCGTTGCTTATATTAAAAGGGCTTTAAATGTATTGACATTTCAAAATCCTTTATGTGTTGATATATTATAACATTTTAAATCTTAATAAATTACTTTGCGCTATATACAGACAGATAATTTTGAAAAATATGTACTACCCTGAGCTCACGATATTTTAATGAGGAATAAACTAACGGAAAATTTACTAACAAAGGTTTAAATAAAGTCGATTGAACAAAAAAGTAGTGAACGAAACTAAGTTGATATAATCATAAAAATATCAAATATTTACGAACGTGAAAAGAAAATGGAAAACTAAACATACGTAATATTAGACATGAATATAATATTAAAACATAATTATGAATTACTTTATAAATTTCTTGAGTATAATTCTGTTTTTGCGATAAGTAATTATTCTTTATTAAAAATGTATATAAAATCATACTTTAGTTTTAAGCTTAACTATCACAGTTTTTATAGACCACTGAGTTTTGGCAGAATACCAGCTCTCATATTGTATGGATATATATTTCACTATAGATATATCTTATATTATATACTGCAGCATATGCAGATACTGGTGAACTATGACTAATAACCACACATAGCTTTTAGCGTAGTTTCGTTTGTGATCTGATGAGTTTGGATGGCGGACACTTTTTTGAGTGTTTATTCGTTCAACTGTGGTAAATTGAGATATAATGGAAAATCGATTGTTAGACGTCTCCTGGTGCGTTACCGTCATCTCTTAAAATAGTATTACTATAATGATACGACAGCATTTTTGCGTAGTTTCATTTGTGATCTGATGAGTTTGCATGTAGACTTTTTTGAGTGTTTATTCGGTCAACTGTGGTGAATTGAGATGCAATAGAAAATCTATTGTTAAACGTCTCCTGGGGCGTCATAACCCTTAAAACAGAATTACTAGAATTACCAGAAAAGGCGAAGACATATTATTGCAATACTGCTTTAAGACATAGGATTAAACCCCCCTGGAGCTGATACCACGTCTCTACGACCTATCGCGTTGAACATAGATCTGCCACATTCTGCGCCAGATATCCCGGTCATCCGTCTTCCCATTCAGATCCACCGGTGATTATTGAGCGATACTTGTGTTCAGTGGTGAAGTAAGGCGTGGGCAAAGTGGTCTCACGCCCAGAGGGGTCTTGCACTCAAAGGGCCTGCCTCGAACTCACTTGGGATTTTTTATGTTACTAAGTGCGCAGGATGGTCAGGGCGCTCGCCTGATGGTAAGTGATACCTGACCATTACAGAGCGGTTTTGAAGGAGACCAACAACTGATAGACAGTTATTATTCTCCATCAATACCGCACTGCTCCCGAGACATCAGTCGACAATCGACAACTAATTAGACATTTTATTGTTTCTTGCACAAGTAATCCACTATTGATGTGAACAAAAAAGTATAATTTTGTATTTGCAGAAACACTAGTATTACTGGCTAACAGTATCCTTCTTAGGTTAAAAGACACTGTCAAAGGGCCTCGCTAAGGCTTCTCGCCCGCGCCTGGGCTAGGTCTCGCTACGCTATTGCTGTAGATCTAATATTTCAAGATATGTAATTTATGGTAAAACTTTATTAAGATAAGAATCAAACGTTGTTGAATTTTAAGAATAAAGTACAGAGGGTTTGATAAGATATTTGTTCAATAACGTCAACTTACCGTCAACGAATTGTCAATTTTCAAAGAGAGGCATAATGAAATTTAATCTATCATGGCATTTTATATCGGCAAATTACGTCAGGTCTTCCCGGCAACGGTTCTACAATACTTAAAGACAAGCGCCAAGACATAGATCCTGACTGCGGGATTGGCTGACAAGTTTGGAGTCACTCAACGAGCAAGGAAGCGAGCTGTTCACGTTGTTTGTCTCAGGGATTTAAAAGCGAAAAATAAGATGTCCTCTGGCCCAATGGACCAACGAATTGGGAGAAGTGCTGATGAAGGACAGCAGAGTACCGGGATATTTCCTGCAAAATGGGGGAGACCTTTGTCCAGCGTGAATTTCTTTAGGTTGAAAAGGCAAGCGAGAACCAGCTAATATCATCCTACTGAACAGTTCCATTAGAAAATAGTTTCAACTTAATAATTACCTTTTTAAACAATTCACATTAAAGTTGTAATGCAATATTCAATTTACGTTTCTTGAATTGAATTTCTCGGATTGAATAGTTTCGTAATGGTGTCGTAATCTCAAGTAAATTAGTGAATTAAGGCCCTGTGCCCTGTAGTGGGTTATGAGCTAAATATGTATAGTTTCTGCATCCCTGTACTCTCTGCTAGTTGGTAACAAAACAAATGAAATGCAAATTGCATCCCGATTGAGGCGTACCGTATTAATTAAGTTCTTAATTGACAGTAATGTCGTTTTTGTAATTAATTTGGTGAACTCGTGAATTTTAAAGTTAACATTTACATGGCTTTTAATATATTAAACAACAGATGTTGACTGATAGGTCAGCTGTCTTATGAAAGCGTATTATTTTACTAGGTGGTAGACTAGGTACTGAGTCGTCTAGGTAGGCCCACTGCAGTGCCGAATATCGTTCCGTGTTTTGCACTTCTATGTTTCAGTATGAGGACACTGTAGCTAGT
>PQWD01002734.1:0-38663 GCA_019425675.1 Leucinodes orbonalis | reverse complement strand
CAGGTGATCCTCTTGACAGTCTTATACACTTTGACTTAAAAAAATATTTGGACATATTATGCCTAGCGAGTCTTTAAACATGTAAAATATAGTTTTTTCACTTTTTGAAAATAGTAAGTAGCATGCTGTTAACAGATTAAATTATTTAACAAATTAAAGTAAATATTATACTCCTTCTTAACTCAAGTACAGTTATGCTTTATTTTATTATTTTTTTAATTTGGGATAAGGAACAGCATTAAAACTAATACTGATCAGATTTGTGTTTATTTAAAACTAAAACGTATTAGAGGAGCTATTGTGCCACTCATCATCATCATCAGCCCATTAAACGTCCCCACCGAGGGGCACGAGCCTACCCGTATAGGGTGATTAGGCCTTAGTCGTCCACGCGGGCCCAGTGCGGATTGGACGACTTCACACACAACCTTCGAATCTCTTCGCAGTCGTTCATGAAGGTTTCCTCACGATGTTTTCCTTCAGGAAAACATCGTGAGGAAACCTTCATGGTAGGAAGGAAGGCGGCAGTCCACACCACTGAGCCACCGACGCTCAATTGTGCCACTCAATCAAATTGTACCACTGTTAGATCGTAAAAATTAAGTTTGTAGACAATAGATATGATTCTTAGAAGCCCCATAATACACTTTAGCCATATTCCAGTAATAACATCAGCATATTTGTGAGGGAACTGTTTTTCCCAATTTCTCGGCAGTTTACGATCACCCAAGTGTATTGCTCTCAATAAAATTACGAATCGCAGTTATACAAACAATGTGCTTTGCATTGCTTGATGTAATGTTTACGCGATTTTCCTTTGTTTTAATATTTCTGCGAGTAAGTTTCACGAATACTGCCAATTGATGTCGCTATGTATATTTGAATGGCGCTTATATTATTTAATTTGTTATTTCGTGTTGTATAGGGCAATGAAGTTACTTTAATGATGAAGCCATGTAATAAATACTCATGAGGAGTAAGATAGTTGTTTATCAAATTGTATCTTTTGCAAAATCATTTATGCAACTTTTAGCAGTGTAGGACAGTGTAGGATGGTATCGACATTTGGAGCGCATGAGTGAAAGGAGAATAGCAAAGCAAGTTCATTGTGAGATAGTGGAAGGATACAGGAGGCGGGAGGACCCAAAAGGACTTACCTTGACCAAATTGGTCAAGTCCTTAAGACGGCTGGGATCCCAAGCAAAAGGAATAAAAGAGCTTATATGAAAAGATAGAGGATGTGAATGAAGCTAGGCAAGTATGTCAGGACCGCGAAAAGTGGCGTTCCATCATCTCTGCCTTCCTCTCTGGGGCCAAGGCGTGAGCTTTATTTATTTATTTAGGAGTGTAGTTGCTGGGTGAAACAGATTTGTTTTATATTAGGTGGTGTTAATGAATTACGATTCATTAAGCATGAAATATGCTTGTGATCTCCGAATGAAAAATGGCAGCAGTAGCCATTTTTCATTCGGAGATTACTATCCTCATAAGCATTTTCTAATGAGGATAGTATGAATTATTGAAGTAAGATATTAAAAATAACGATAGATAGAGCGTCAGTGGCTCAATGGCGTGGACTGTCGCCTTCCTACCAGGAGGGCTGAGGTTCAAATCCCGACACGTACCAATGTGTTTTCGAATTTTCGAAAATATATGTACGTTATCCGGTGCTCTTACGGTGAAGGAAAACATTGTGAGGAAACCTTCATGCACGCCTGCCAAGAGATTCGAAGGTTGTGTGTAAAGTCGTCCAATCCGCACTGGGCCCGCGTGGACGACTAAGGCCTAATCACCCTATACGGGTAGGCTCGTGCCCCTCGGTGGGGACGTTTAATGAGGACGTTTAATAAAATGCATTGAACTGTAAGGTTTACCATGACAAGATGAACTAAAAATAACTCAAACTCAAAAAATCTTTTATCCCATTAAGTCTTTACAAGTCACTTTTGAATGGTCAAAACTAACATACTAGTATATCGAGATGCTAATAAATCAAATCAGTGTTTAGTTGTTGTTGTCTGTTTCATAAAAGTTTCTTTATTTCTTTTAACCGCACCTATAATTAATTTTCTGCATGGCCTTGCGGTAAACTGTAGAGAATGCCTCTAGGCATTAAGTTCGCCCTTGTACTTTTTGTATGGTGCACAAAGTTTAAATAAATAAATAAAACTGAGTTTAATACGTCATTTCGGAAGTTATTGAGATGAAGTCTGATGTGATAACAAATGATCTGTAAGCATCAGTATGTATGCTAAATCTATAAACAATCTTGCATTTTACGATAATCTCGAAGAAAGTGCAAATGCACTTCACAATGAGTTCGCAATTCCCCACCGTAACAAAAAAGATAAAACCTTGCATGTATAAACAATATGGGGTAACATAGTGAAATTTTCACTTAGCGACAATGTCCTTGTCTGACTTCAACACTTCTCAGCCTCAATTCTACTAAATTACTTGACATTACGTAATCATAGAACGAACATCGGTGGCTTATTGGTGTGGACTGTATCCTTACAATCTGAAGGGCGCCATGTCATCTACCTATGTTTTCTAATTTTCGACACTTTTTCATTAAAATTTACAGTTTTTATTAAACTGCAATGTTAGTGGTTTAAAATGGTTATAAGATAGCAGAATTAATTTGTCTAATGATGCAACTAATTAAAATCAAATGAGCCGTCTGCTCGTTCGCCCGATATCACATAAAAAAAAATACGATTCTGTTAGCGTATTTTAAACTTAACGGAATTGGGGCGTTGATTGCAAATTAGCCGCTGCATTGTCAGCAAAAAGTCTTTGCTTTATATCCTTCCCCGGTTGTGGTTTATGTGTTTATCGCTCATAAACTCGGATGGAGTTTATGACCTATCGCAGTAATAACTACTGCTTGTTGAACGCAATAATGTTATGATTTTTGTTGGCTTGTTATGAATAATAACTATTTTGAGGTTTATTCGTTTTTTTATTAACGATGTAATGATGGTGGTGTATGGTCGGTTTATTCTTTATCTTTTTCTGGAATTGATTCGGCAAAGTTTTTTTTGAGATCTTTATGTATGTTTTCGTTTATAAATCTAAGCTAAAATATTTGTCAAAAACGTCTTTCACTAACTTCATCTTGGTACAAACATGCATCATACAATTTTTAATGTCCTCAATTTGTTCATGCGATGAAACAGCCGGAGTGCAATAGTTTTTTGGACCCAGACCGACAAAAAAGCTATATTTGATTCCATATCTACCCATTCAAATTTTGAACTTACATGAACTATGATAAATAAGGATACCATCAGTAAGCTTTGTGATATTCTGTTACCGATCTAGACAGTGGAACCCACCAGCAAGATTTAGCGCCGCAGTTAATACATAACTTTGAAATTGTTGCGAGTCGTAAACACATGAGCTGGCTTTTGCCGAAATAAAAACAAGACCGCATAGTTGTGAAGAGCTAGCATAATATAGTGGACAGCTTATTTATCTTGGCACATATAATGTGCAACATACTTCACATTATATGTGCCAAGATAATGATGATGATTTCATCATCAGCTCGTGACACGAGCCGACGAAAGGGTGTATAGGCCGTAGTCGTCCACGCGGACCCAGTGCGGATTGGCCGAATTCTCCCACAACCTTTGAATCTCTCCGCAGGCGTGCGCAGGTTTCCTCGATGTTTTCTTACACCGTCCAAACCATAGAGCCACCGACGCACTCATTATTATTGTTTTATGAAATAAGTTACAATATGGTGCATAAATTGGTTGATTTACCAGCCAGTAAAGTCCCACTGTAGAGCATAGGCCTTCCCGTCTATCAATGTGTTTTTTTTATATTTTAACTTTATTTTTACTAGCTACAGGGCCCTCAATCCGAAACACAGAAGTGCAAACCACCTATTTACCAGGGTGATTTATAAGGCACTGCGGTGGTACGTACCTAGACGACTCAGTACCGAGTCTACCTTGTTTTTTTATCATTCAATTTTAATATAAATANCGCCTGCGAAGAGATTCAAGATTGTGCGTGAATTCGTCCAACCCGCACTGGGCCCGCGTGGCCGACTGAGGCCTAATCACCCTATACGGGTAGGCTCGTGCCCCTCGGTGGGGAAGTTTAATGAGTACGTACATTTATATTTATACGGACAATTTTTGGTTGATATTTCTTCATGATTATGCTTCTAGTGAGTACATTGTTTATCTAAGAAGAGAAACAAACAAAAATATCATGAGCGTAAACAAAATACAACATGTTTCGCCGTCGCTGGCACCGCACCTTCAAAGAAATTACTTGAGCGCAGTGGTCATCTTTCGCGAATTATACCGTAACGCATTAAATTTGCTAATGAACCTTAATATCGTTGACTTCATAAGCGTATTCTACTCGCCTAGTAACCGCTCATTGGCAGCTCACTTTCCCGCAGCTCAATCCCCGGGGATTTGTGTGTTTATTGCTCCAAAAGTTGGGGGCGGAAAGTTGCGCCCGGCTACGTGACTCGCTTTGGCAGGAGACAACTTTTGCCAACCCTTTTTGTACCGGCAGTGTATATACAATTTGCATTTTTGTCCTTGTCACTTATAATTTGTTATTTTATGGGTGCGATGAGTTGATATCGCTTTTGGACAATGATCGCACAAGTCAAGCAATTGTCGCAAAAGAGAGAAACCCATCACAGAGAGCTTCAATCATTCAAAAATCAACGGGTATAAGAGACCTAACATCTGTCATCTCGGGTGACGGGTGCAGGGCAGTATTGACGGAAGATAATGATTGACTTACTTCAATACAACATCTGTCATGGTCAGGCGTATCACTTACCACCAGATGAGAAAACTGACCGTCCCGTTCATCTATGACATAATAAAATACTTGCACGCCGCTACTTTTTAATTGTATGTTATATAATGTACAGGACGGTCAGGACGCTCACCTGATTGTGAGTGCCAACAACTGATAGAAAGTTATTATTCTCCATCAATGCTGCTCTGCGCCCGTCACTCGGGACAACAGATGTTATATCTCTTATACCCGGTGATTTCACTAGCTACAGTGCCCACCTCCCGATACCTAAAAGTACTTAACACTCCTGTTTCACGGGAGGATATCCGGCACTGCGGTGGTACCTAGACGACTCACTACCGAGTCTACCATCCAAGATTTTATAAATGTTTCATTAAAAAAATAAGATTTTTCATAGCACGCGTTTATTTTGTTTTTATACCCCATAAACTTGGCTGCAAAGAGTCCTGCTAACTACGTGACTTCTCACCAAGGAATACTTTATATTCTATTTGGCTCGTGTGAACTTCGTACCGATGTTTCTATTTTACGATCTAACTTCGGGTTGATTTCATTTGGCTACTTATATACACGTATTACTGATAAAAGTTGTTTCTACCTACCCGTACCCTTGTATGTTTTTTATATATATCTGTCGTCTTGGGTGTCGGGCGAAAGGCAGTGTTGACAGTAAATAATTATTATGCGTATTACCGATGGGGCGGAAAGGTTCTTGAGTGGCGTCCACGTAATGGAAAACGAAGCGTAGGCCGACCCCCAACCAGATGGACAGCTGACCTGGTTAAGGTGGTGGGTGGCAGATGGATGTCAACTACTAGGAATCGGTCCGAGTTGAAATCAACATTTGTTATGATGATGCTGATGTTTCCGGTCCTCGACTTTTCTCATCTAGCCTCCACCAGCGACCTTTCGCCAGTCGTCGGCCCATCGGTTCGGAAGGCGTTCAACGCTACGCTTGTCAAGACGCGGTCTTCATTCCAGAACTCGGCTCTAACGGCCATCGGTTCTGCGACATACTTAACCAGCTCCTCGAGGACTCTGTCAACTACTGGCTAGAGTCACCAGAGGCAGCTCACTCAAAAGCGCTAATCAAAGCCTACTCAAAGAAGCGAACCTCTGAACTGCTACAGCTCAGTAAACCCAAGGTCAGGGTCCTTGTAAGGGCACTGACTGGACACTGCAAGCTGAAAAGTCACCTTCACAAAATGAAGCTAAGTGACTCGGAAGCCTGCAGATTCTGCGCGGAAGAGAGAGAGACACCAATGCACCTACTCTGCAATTGTGGTCCTCTACAATGGAAGCGAAATATCCACTTGGGTAATTATTATCTATGCCCAAGTGACATCAAATCTATAAAGTTGGCAGGGTCCTAAACTTCCTAAAAGTGCCCACTATTAGATGAACTCTAAGAGAGGAGCGAGTCACAAAAGATCTTCTAGGTCGAAGTGACTACAGGTCTGCATAAGCCTGAATAGCCCTCAAAACCTAAATAATAATAATAATAATACTTAACCAGCCCACTGCCACTTCAACTTGCCGATCCAATGGGCTATGTCGGTAACATTAGTTCTCTTACGGTACGTGTCCAAGTCAATTCCTGTAACATGTCAGATACAGCCGATAAACTCGTCAATTACGAGCCTTACCAAAGTTTCTCAGGAAGCTGAACGCAAAGTAACGGTTTATCGTCTTGTTTTGCTCTTAATTAGTTAGCGTCGGGTATTTTCAGGGAGATTACCTCTTATTTGTTGTACAGTTTCCGAAGCATAAAAAATTGGGGTGAGCGGGGAAACTTGAGATGAATACACGTAGTTCCTTGCGTTACCTAACTATTGGATCCAACTTTGACTGGATTTTTAGTGGAATAAAATTGAACTAACCGAGCTATCCGACGGCTTAAGTGCCTTCTGATGCACTGATGATTCCGTGGTCCTGGCTACAATCTTAGGATGGTAGTCGTTAACACCGACCAATCCGCATTGGGCCCACTTGCTGGGTAACGGCCTAATCTCCCCATAGTTATGGTGTGCGGGAAGGCCTTACCCTGCAGTAGACCTTTGTAGATTGATGATAATGAAAAGATAAAGGAAGTGTTCTTGTTTTTACATATGCATTATTGAGCAAAACACTATTAGGTACATTTTACGGCTCCCTAAAAAAAGCAATGTCGATGTTGCTTAATACTTATACTTTTACTATATATCTTCACCACTCTATAAAATGACCGGAAGTTTGTTATTCCGAGGAATGTTCTTTTTCCTTTTTCCCTAGTGGTCAGGAAAAAGCATCTTTATAGTGATAGCATATTAATTTTGATAAATTATCTGTGAAACGTAAGTATTTTCGGCAAGCATATTACACATTTAAAAATTATTATTCTCCATTTCATTGTTTTCATATATACATCATCATCTTAGCTCAATATACGTCACCACCGTAGGACACGAGCCCACCAGTAATGGGGGTATAGGGCTTAGTCGACCACGCGGGCTTAGTGCGGATGGGCCGACTTCACGCACAACTGTTGGATCTCTTCGCAGGCGTGCGCAGGTATCCTCACAATGTTTTACGTGAGAGCGTCGGATATACGTTCATATAATTTCAAAAATTCCAAAAGGCATTGGTACGTGGCGGGATTTCAACCTGCACCCTCCAGATCGGAAGGCAACAGTTCACGCCAAAAAGCTACTGACGATAGTAAATGAACGCGTGATATATAATTTTACATCGTAGGTAATATAACATGTTTTCTTTTCCAGGTCATCTGGAAGTTGTTGTGACTGAATATCATCCAGCCACCAGGCGCCTGATGATCAAGGTATTTTTAGTACTAAACGTTTAGTGTCAGTACTTTCGGGTGTCGATCGTACAAATTCAGCAACAATGGGCAGTCGCTGGATGGTTGCCTGCAAAAATTACCTCCCTTTGTGTTTCAGAAAGCACGTTTAGCCGTCGGTCGTTAACACACACTTACACGCATTGGGCCCGTGTGGTGGATTTTGGCTTAATTCTCAATTCTTTATTGCTCTATAAATGTAGGTGGTTTGGTGGACCAAAACATTTTAGAACCTGTTATAAGGGCGCTGCAATACATGGGTATGGGTATGGACCCATGCCGAGTGCGAAGCCCTGTCCCTTGCAAATCATAATGTGTATGTATTTATATTATGACCGCTCACTTTATTTTATTTTATTACTATTATTCATCGCTCACTTAAGTTCCGACGCTATGTTACCCTAGTTTATGTCATTATTGTTAACTGTAACTGTTTATTTAGTTAATACGTTTGTGCGCAGTAGTGCTCTCCCACTCGAGGCACCTACGGAACACCAGTGTCGAGGCGCCTTGTGTTGCCTCGACATATGCTGAGTACGTGCCTTTTCAGTGATACTATTATTTTTTAAGTAAATGAATGAAAGGTTTTTTATGTTTCTTTTTGTGATTTACTGTATTTTGTTATTGTATATGTGTTTACTGAATAAATATTTACTTACTTACTTACTTACTAATGGGCTGATGATGATAAATAGGTTACGAGGTGGTAGACTTGATACTGAGTCGTCTAGGTTAGTACCACAACAGTGCCAGATATCGTCCCGTGAAATAAGAGTGTTTTGTACTTCTGTGTTTCGAGTCGAGGACACTGTACCTAGTAAAATTACCGGGTATAAGAGACCTAACATCTGTTGTTTCGGGTGACGAGTGCAGGGCAGTGTTGAAAGAAAATAATGACTACGTAGTCATTATTGCTTATATCAGTACTGCACCTGTCATGGTCAGGCGTATCACTTATTAAAGCCCCGTTAACCTGTTGTAATGATGGGACACCGGGAGTAATGAGGGAGTTTTACTTGTTGTAGTCTGGTTTAATAATGTCTACTTAATTACAATAATAATTAGCTTATATACTAACACTAATATTACGTATGTGTTGAGAGGTGCGTCACACACTACACTGTGACCTTAAAAAACATTAATTATTTATCCAATTTATATTATAAATGTAAAAGTTTGTAAGGCCAAATTTTTGTTTTTACGCAAAAACTACTAAATGGATTTTAATTGTTATCAAAGTAGCCAGCACCGACGGCTTAATGTGATCTCCGAAACACGGAATCATCATTCTTTTCGAACAATCAGGTGATTGATATGTATCATATGTATGTATTTACAAAAAAGTATATAAGTATGTTTATCCGTTGTTTAGTACCTATAATACAGGCTTTACGCTGTGTGAATGTTATTACAAATTAATTTATTTATTCAGCCTGCAAAGTCAATGCTCTGTAATATCACTTTAGAAAATGGGCACCAAAAAATCAGCCTTTGTATTTTGAATTTTAACTAATCTGGACAAAGTTTTTATTTGGTTATCTTTTGTTACCTGATTTAAACTCGTACTCTGACCTGGTTTTCATCATCATCAGCTCTTTAAACGTCCCCACCGAGGGGCACGAGCCTACCCGTATAGGGTGATTAGGCCTTAGTCGTCCACGCGGGCCCAGTGCGGGTTAGACGACTCCACGCACAACCTTTGAATCTCTTCGCAAGCGGGCTCGAAGGTTTCCTCACGATGTTTCCCTTCACCTTCATGTAAGAGCGTCGAATAACGTAAATATAATTTCGAAAATTCGAAAACACATTGGTACGTGGCTGGATTTGATCCTCAGCCCGGGAGTAGGAGGGCAACAGTTCACACCATTGAGCCACTTTGTAAATAAGTCACCTTATCGATCGCTTGGCGGATGCCCAAAAGCCTTCCCAGATTCCATACAAATCCAGAGATTCCATCTCAGCTCAAAGCGAGATGTAATAATAAAAAGAATAATGCCCGTCTCCAGTTTTAATTACGCGCAGTGGGATGACTAAGATGGTGAATTTCTGTCTAATTTTGCGGTTGTTTGGCACTATGTATAAAATAAAGGGGAGCTTTATGGGAAGAATAAACAAATGCTACAAACAACAATTATGTTGGAAATAGGCTTGCCAACGTTTTTTACAAGAAATAAAGTATGTTCAGGTCTGTGAAGAATAGATAGAATATTCTTTATTGTACAATTTCGAGACAGTCAACAATTTAAAGTACATTAACAATTAAACGTAACAAGTACAAAGGCGGCCTTATTTCTAATAAGAAATCTCTTCCAAGCAACCATACAGTTGAGAATCATTTTAAAACGGAATAGGAAGGCGGTTTAATTGCATAAAGTGAATAATTGAAATAAATTTTTGAAATCGAAATAAAATTATAATAAAATAAATAAAATACAAAGAAACATATATATTAATATACATATTATACGTATGTGTCCAAATTCCTTTGTCTATAAATTCTTACTGTCAATAAAGAATTTTTAGAACACTATTTAAGAAGTAAAGGAAAGAATAGAAGAAATAAGAAAAAAAAATAATGTCTTTATTGTGAAATATTTTATTTTAGTTCATTCTTTTTATTATTATGTAATTTATAAATATATAATACAAAAGCAAGTGCCGAGTTTTTAGTTCTAGTCCAAACACTATGCTACCATAAATATAATTAAATAAATACATAAAAAAAATGAAAACAATAATGAGATAAAAATAAAATGAGATAGAATAATACACAGTATTTTAGAATAATAGACAGTATATTGTTTATTTATGTTTTCATAACATTTTTCTTACAATTTCTTAGACAACTTACTAATTTACAATCATATTCAATGATATAAAAATGTATAGATTCGCGATATGCTCACAAAACAATCGACATAAGTGTTCCGAATGCAGTGACAGCACACACACATATTTCAAATTTCGAACACATTTACCTAACAAAAGAGTACAATTTGTACTCTCTTCGGCGGTTCATTTTTGAGGCACGGATGGCGTATCTACCTTTATATATACAGAATATCATTGATCATATTAAAAATACCTATATCTGAAAAATAAATGAAGAGCTCATTTTTCATTAAATTATTAGATACTGTATTTCTATCCTCAGCATTCATTACTGATGTGGGAGCGTTTAAATATCATCATTAGCTTATTATACGTCCCCACTGAGAGGCACGAGCCTACCCATATGGTGTACCTTAGTCGTCCACGCGGGCCCAGTGCGGATTGACCGACTTCACGCACAAACTTTGAATATCTTCGTAGATGAACGTAGGATTCCTCACGATGTTTTCTATCACCGTGAGAGCGTCAGATACAGATCATTTCGAAAATACGTAAGTACGTGACGGAATTTGAACCTGCCCCCTCCAGAATGGAAGGCAACAGTCCACACCATTAAACCACCGACCCTCTAAAGTAAATTATTATGAGTTTAAATATTTTTAAAGCATGAAGTCTTCATGTTCGTATCAATAATCATTCGACAAACAATAAATTTTGTCACATACGATACGAACTTTTACATACGAGCTGATAAATGTATCAATTTACGTAAAAAGTGGGTAACATGAGAAGGTATAAATGCATATCCCGTATTTGTTACGCATAGATGAATGTGAGGAATTGAACGTGAAGGCAACATGCGCACGCCTACGAAGACATTCAAAGGTTGTGCGTGAAGTCGGCCGATCCGCACTGGGCCCGCGTTGACGACTAAGACCTAAACACCATACGGGTAGGCTCGTGCCCTTGGTGGGGACGTATAATGAGCTGATGATGGTGAATAATTTCAATCCTTAAATACCTAAATCCAATTACCTAAGGCGCCAGACAGAATGCATTTTCTATTGTATCTGGATTACCGGCGTTCAATGGGTTAAACAAATAGCGCCTGCGCAATTCGAAAAATGTAAGTTAACTCAATAAGATAAGGTTGAATATCAAAATTTTAGAGAAGTAGCAGACTTCTGGGCCTCAATTCGACTAACTTTAGTACTCGACACCCAACATTACGACACGTTACATTCCAACTATAAAGTTGGTATACCGACACAACTTCAATGTTTATGGTTTTAAATGGTAACTATATAGTACAATAAATAGTCTTATAGTACTACGAATTAAAATGCCTTAATGCAATTCTAATTAACCGAATTGAAGTCTATCATAAAACAGAACAAATATCGCTATAGATCGACGGGCAAGAAGACTGATCGGTGATGAGTGTATTGCCGGTAGCTAGTCTTGAACATCGCCGTTTAGTATCGTGTCTGTCCGTCTTCTACAGGTTGCATTTCGGAGAGTGTGCGTTGGGATTGCACAATTTAATTCCTCTAGCACCATTGCTTAATCGGACAACTCGTCGTAGGGAGGGTTTACACACCTTTGTTGTCGATATACAACCCATTCGTACCAAAAAGTTCGGTTCATCATTCATCGACCGAACTGCAAGGCTGTGGAATGACCTTCCTGCGTCTGTGTTTAAAAAGAAAGAACGAACGAGAGCAGACATTTACTATTGAGCCACAATTTCGATTCTATTAGCGTATTTAAAAATTAGCAGAATTGGGGATCGAACTTTTTTATTGTTACCAAGTGGACAGTCAGAACGCTCACCTGGTAAGTGATACACCTGACCATGACAGAGCGACATCGGTTGAGACCAACAACTGATAGACAGTTATTATTCTCCAACAATGCCGCACTGCGCCGGTCACCCGAGACAACAGATATAAGGACTCTTATACTCGGTAATTTCACTAGCTACAATGCCCTCATCTCGAAACACAGACGTGCAAATACACTTGTGTTTCACATTACACAAACTTTTACACAAAATGGATCTTCTGAGATATTTGAACCCAGACTGTAATATGACAAATTGTATAGCCAAAAATGACCTCATTCTTATAATGGATGCCGTAATGTATGGATGTTAATATAATGGTATTATGTTTCCTATTCACGCTATTTTTGGGAAAAAATGTGCTTCGAGCTCATTTTGTTTAGTGCGGTTACTAAATAAACTGAAACTGGTACAAATAAAATAATAAATAATGATAACATCCACTGAAATACATACAGCGCAAACTAAGCATTAGCCTGTAATATGGGTTTGAAGGAACGATAAACATAATTGTATAATGTTTTTTTGTGAATACATACATATTATACATAAATAAATATCCACTGTCATTCACACAGCGCCATCTAGCCCCATGTAGAGCATAAAGCCTGTACTAAACAACGAATAAACGTACTTATATATTTTTTTTGTAAGAACATACATATTATACATAGAAACCACCCAGACCATTACAAACAGACATGTTCATGTATTCAAATGTTTGTACTGCCAGGGTATCGAACCGGGAAAACTTGGTGTAGCAGCCGACGTCTCAATTACACCAAATGGGTCGTCAAAATAATAATAACAAGCGTAATTAGTTTAATTGATTTAAGAAGCTATTGTTAATGTCCCGTCAGGAAATCTTCAGCTAATCGCTGTAGTCAGGAAATCTAACTGTTTTAGCAATATATTTTTATAAAACATGATCATTTAATTATTTTTACGCACTATATGCTCTGCCTACTGCGTCAAGTTTTAGTTTTTGCGTGAGGCGGTTACTTTGCCGAATCCCTTTGTTCCCATTTTTGAGAGGCTTCCTCCTGGCGATGATTTGTCTTGGCCGACCTGGAAGTCTTTAAATATTCTTCGGACTTTGACAGGTCGGAGTAGGGACAATTTAGCCAGATGGGGGTTTTCGGCCGGCCTTGATTTGGACTGTCTTTGTGGAGCGGCCCAAACGATGATTCACCTTATGTCATGTCCTGCTTGCCCAAGTAGCTGTTCTCTGCAGGATTTGATGTCGGCTGCGGACAGCGCTGCTGCCGTGGCTAGCTTTTGGGCTTCTACAGTTTAATTGTTTTTGCTATCGATACGCTAAGAAGAAGAGACTGCGTCAAGTTGAAATTCTTGCAGGCTATGTTGGACTTTATCTACGAAAACTTAAACCAAAAGCAGTTTTGACTATGGGTACAAAATAAGGGATAAACATATCTTTAAGTTTTTTTTTTGGAAATACGTAATCACAATATAGAGAAACAACAAAACCAATATAAACAGACATGCACACACAAATGTTAATACTGGTTAATAGGTATATCGGGCCCAGTGCGTATTGCCCGACTTCACGCGCAACTCTTGCATCTCTTCGTAGGCGTGAGCAGGTTTCCTCACGATGTTTTCCTTCACTGTAAGAGTCGGATAACGTACATATAATGTCGAAAATTCGATTAGACATTGGTATATGGCGGGATTTGAACCTGCACCCCTTTGATCGGAAGGCAACAGATGCTTGTGTATTAATATGAAACACAATTTGTATGCAAGAAAGAAGATAAGTGCCTCCTCTCTTTTGTGGTACAAACACTAAAAACAACATCACAAAACAGCCCATTAAAAATCGGGTTAAAGAAAAACCCTTTGAGCCCGTGGTCGGAACCTTTTTTCTCCATCCGAATTTAATTAACCGACTTGTTCAACACTGTGGAATTTAAAAAGGGCTACCGTACATTCACACGAAAAACGTTATTTGTTATGCTAAACGAGTTCGCTGTACATTGTTTCGACGTAATTTGTGTTGTCTATTAGTCAACCAGTAATATGAGACTCATGTGTTTTTTTAATCACAATGAGTTTAACTTTCGCCTCAGCTTTGATGTTCGTACACAGAAAATGCTTAATCCCTGATGCCTCGAAGACATAAAAACTACGTAAAATCCAGACACATCCGCAGATATGGCGTTTCTTTCCTTAGCGATATGAAGCAGAAAAGATGGAGCAAACCGCCCATTGAAGTCTACTAGATGGGGTGACAGCTCTCACTCTCTCTCAGGGATATAAAATATGACCGTGCTTGTCTCATCACAAAATATAGGCATAGGAAGACATTTGAACCAATTTTATTTTACTAAAATAGTAGGTAACACTATTGGCATTCCATTGAACTGTGATCTTAAAACTAAGATGTTAAAAAACGGTTGATGACACGTGTAAGAATATAAGTAGTTTATTTACACACGAGAAATGTACTTGGCCCATTAACTGCCCTATAGTCTTTTGCGCTCACCAATTCCCAAATATTCTGTAAATGTCATATGTACCTTAAAAATCAGAAAAAAATTAACTTAAAAAAGACACAAATGATTTTCTAAAGAATACTTACAAATAACTAGTTATTACTAAAACTCTGGGGCTGTATACTTTGCACTTTGTTAACAATGATATCCTGTATATATAAAGGAAGATACGCCATCCGTGCCTCAAGCAGGAACCGCCAAAGATAATACAGTTGTAGGCCCTTTGTTTAGGTAAATGTACGCTCATTCCAAATATGTGTATGTGTGCTGTCACTGCATTCGGAACACTTTTTTCGATTGTTTTGTGGCATATCACGAATCTATACTTTTTACATCATTTCTAGTTAAACAACAAAGTTTAGCACATTCAATTTCTCTAACAATTCTCGAAACCAATATTTTACGACATTATTTCCTCACCATCCTACAATCACAATAGCACGGAACTGTAAACTTATAACAAACAACGCTAAAAGCCAATAACAAACCGATATTCGCCGGCCCAAACTGGTGCTGGGCGGTTCGAACCGGATTTAACTGGACTCAATCGGTGCGGCTATTCGTTAGAAAGCTCGGTCGAATGTAAATGGCACATTTCATGCCTTCGAGTATTTTGACGGTTGCATTTGACTTTTTATATTGCTATGTTTGATACGAAACTTTTTAACGTTCCAAGTCAAATGGGGCATATCTTAAAACGCAAAAAGCTGTGAATCTAGATTTGTTCAGGATTGCTTTTCTAGTGTCTACAGAAATAACTTTATAATGGTAACTGTGTAATTGACTGCTGCAATCCAAGCAATCTTGCTTAGTTGCGGGATTCGAACCGACGACCTCCGGATCTGTAATTCAGCGCTCAGTGAGGCACAGGACCAGTTAATAGGAATTCGGTATTCTCCACCATTCGCAATAAAATACCAAACCTTATTTTCATAAAAGTGCACTTTATTTTACGTGTCGTTTCATTGATCACTTTTGTTTATTTGCAATATTGTATTTTTAAATACACTGAAACCAATAATTATTAGGTCAATTGATGTTAGTGAGCAATGACGTCACGTTTCAATAATCTCATACAAAATAAATGGAAACGTTCCTTTTTGACAGTTCATAAAAAGTGCGTCAACGATTAGTGGTGTCAAATACCCAATTATTTAATATGGTGCAGAAAAAAATACTGGAAACAAATACCGCATTATAGAGTAAACTGACACGTTTCACTATAGTTTTTGTTAATATGAAACACAATTCCACTTTTGGTACAGTTCCAAAGGATTTCGAAAACAAAATGACAATTTTGCGAACAAATGCGCTGAAGGAAGGAATTTTTAGTAGTTCGCCGCTGATATTATAGTACTTTGGTGGATTTGTTCTCTTTTATGCACCGGAGACCAATCAAATATATGTCAAGAGTTGGAGTTTATATTTTTAAGTTACAGTTATTTTATGCAGTGCATGGAAAAAGGAGATTCACTATGGCAATTATGATTTTTGACCTTTGAGCTCGTCTGTCAGCCGTTGTACCTCTGTCAAGGTTTTTAATAGGTTATGATAAGATTTTCAATAGTTTAGTCAATTAGATAAAATTTAGTATTATTAACAATACTAATATCAAATCGTTACTATTATCAAAATATTTGATTATCGCTTGTAGTTCTGATAATAATTAATCAAAATCTTTTATACGGTATAAATCGCGATTTTGCATAAAACATAAATGTCAATTACGAAAACTTCATACACATAAGATCACATATTTTTCCCGAAACACAATCCCGAAACACAAAAGTGCAAAACACTCATGTTTCACGGGACGATATCTGGCACTGCGGTGGTACCTATCTAGACGACTCAGTATCGAATCTACCATCTAGTAGGTACGGTAGATTAAAAAATATTTGTACATTTATAACTTAAGTAAAAAGACTAAGAGCGATTTTTATTTGTGAAACGTATATGTACTTTGATTTAGTTTCTCCAAATTAATAAAAAGGGTCATTCATTACTCTTCGCTTCGATTCAGAGTATTTTTATAAACAGAAACATGCTCATCGAAGCCTGCATCCCAAAGATAGACATTGGATTAATTCAAATTTCGTTCAGTAACAAAAGAAAACATGCCTTTACGAAGCCACTTGTTTTGGGACTTCAAAAGGGTACCAAATATCGAGAAAGCCCAACGTCGCGTTTTGTTTCTGGTCGTTTAAAACTTCGCTCACGGAATTCATGCGTTTCGTTTCACGCATGGCTTTACCGTTTGGCGTTTGAAGCTGCATGTTCGATGTCTGCGATAGTTAAAGGCTCGCTGAAATTTCCATTCCTTTGCACAATATGCTTTGGTATGGATAGTACTGTTTTTTCACAATCTGTTGGAGTGAAACTTTTTACGTGTTATTTCTCTCTTCAACCTATAAATATCCACTGACATTCACACAGCGCCATCTAGCCCCAAGTTAAGCGTGAAGCCTGTATTATGGGTACTAAACAACGGATAATATACTTATATACATTTTTTTGTAAATACATACATATTATACATAGAAAACACCCAGACCATTACAAACAGACATGTTCATGCACACAAATGGTTGTACTGCCCGGGGATCGAACCCGGAACCCTTGGTGTTGCAGCCGACCTCTCAACCGCAACACCGAATGGGTCGTCAGTCCACTTCTGGATATGTCCAGACCTCCCCCATTTTGTGTCTGATATGCCGATCCTCCGCTTTATTTAATTTACCACTAATTGAATGTTTTCATAAATTTTTTGAGACGCATTAAACCATCGTCAAAGGCAAAATTAGAAAGATACTGACAACCGAGAGGTATAAGAAAGAAAAAAGAAGGTAACAGAACTAGTAGTATGTATGTTTAAAAAAGTAACAAAATGTTAATTGAAACTTTTTGAACATATCGATTTGTATATTCATATGAAATTGTCCTTACTTTTGACAAAGCTATAGTTCATGGCTGGTCAAACAATATTGCAAGATTGATCAAGTAGGTAAGTTTGATAGGTGTTAACCTGTTGTAAGATATATATTTCGAGGTTTTCCCAAGGTGATAATGTATGGGGTTCTAAAGGGTGTCCCAAAATTAACGCAAGATTTGAATTAAATAGAAAACACAGTTTTTAGTCTTTTGATTGTAATTTTTTTATTGATTCATAAAGTACATAGGATAGGGTTATTTATGGAATAACACATCGGGCAAATGGCCTCCGCGGCTTGCATACACATACGCACTCGTTTGTCGAAATTTTCCATGACCGTTCTGCATAAATGTGGCTGAATTTCGTTGATGCAACGTTGAATCTCCTCCTTTAATGCACGCGTAGTTGTGGGCTTGTTGACGTAGACCTGGGATTTTAGATATCCCCAAAAAGAAATCTAATGGTGTTAAATCACACGATCTAGGGGCCAATTCGATCACCAAAACGAGAGTACACGACCAATTCCAATTCAAAAAGTATGGTCCAATTATGCTCCAGCCCAAAATGCACACCAAACTGTGACACGTTGTGGATGCATTGTTTTTCGACAATCATATGTGGATTTTCAGAACCCAAAAGCAGCAATTTTGGCGATTAACAAAGCCATCAAGGTGAAAATGTGCTTCGTCGCTTAGGATGAGTTTGCTCGAAAAATCAGCATTCATTTGTTGTTGCTCAATAATCCATTCAACAAACTCTCTTCGCTGTGCATGGTCATTGGGCTTCAGTAGTGTGTTAATTGAATTTTGTAAGCATGGAGACACAGATCTTTAGTGAGTATACGCTGTAGAGAGCTTCTTGAAATTTGCAATTATTGTCCACGATACCGAATTGAGGTTCCTGGATTGTCACCAACACTCGCACGCACGGCCTCTATATTGACATTTGAACGGCTTGTTTTTGGACGACCAGTGTGTTTGGCGTCTCCCACGGATCCTGTCTCTCGTAATTTTTCAATTAATCGCTTCACAGTTGACGAATTTAAAACACTATTCCGACCATATTTTGTATGAAATTTTCGAACTACGGCCGCCAAGCATTCATTATTTTTGAAATATTGCTCAACAATGAAGACACGTTGTTCTATTGCGTAACGCTCCATTTTTACTAACCCTAAACTGTCAACTGTCGATTTATTTTGTTTTAGGGTTGGCAACACTGTACTGCATAAATGGCGGCAAATTCAAATCTTGCGGTAATTTTGGGACACCCTTTATAAGCGGCGAATAAACATATCTTTTAAAATGGTCGACAACGCACATGTAGGTAGTGCTTCGGTATACCAAATGTTCATTGGCTTCGGTAATACTTTTTTAAATATTTTTTCCTCGTGCAAAATACATTTTGATATCAAATCTCGTGATCCAACTGGAATTTTGCTATCATATTTTGACATTCTCGGTTCAAGCATATCAAAGCAATGTTCTACTGTTCCAGTTGTATGTGCCTTGACTTTGATTTGCAATCAATAATTGCATCGTTGCACATATAACGCCTCAGAGAGTCTGCTGTAAGGCTGTTGTTTGTTCTATTTGCTAGTAAACATGGACGTGAACTAGTTAGCAATGCTTATTAGATTGAGTTCCAAATATGGCCTCCGACTATTTGTGATCAGAGAACCTTGCTTATTCTGATATACACTTAGCAAATCTAGTTCAGTAATACAGTAGTCACAATTGGCTGCTATGCAATTTCTGGGAACCTTAACAGGTTTGTAAATTGAGTCATAGTTATGCAATGTATGAATGAGTAGTTGAAACATACTCCTATTTCATACAAATTTGAAATGGAATAAAGAGCACATTTCTGATGATGAATGATGAAGTGATGAATTACCTCATTTCGTCGAGTTAGATAAGTATAGTAAGACCAACCCAGATATTAGAGGATTTTAAATACCACTATAATGTGAACGCGGAAATTGTGATGATGCGATAGCTTGTAATTTTAGGCTTTTTATCGCTGGTTTACAAATTACCAAAATTGGCTGGAAGAACTTTTTGTCTAGAGACTTGAATCATCATCATCCATAAGTGTTCCTTATGGACCTAAATTGAATAAGTATGTATATATTTTTAATATTTTGAGCATTATCACCTCTTTCATAGGTTGTGAAGCTAAGTACGATATCAAATTGGAACAGTTTTTTTCATACGATCGTTTGTTTTATACGAGAATATCAGAAATTCGTTTGTTTGATTATACGATGTAAATTGGGCAGATTAGATTCTTTCAACGTATTAGTCTTCAAATTAAGCTTATTATATATAAAAATCATGTGCGTTTTCTCGCAATAAGTAATAGAGAACTTACTATCGCAAATTTGTCGACTAACGCTATTGAATCGCCAGACTGACTTGTTGTCCGACATCACCGACTTAAACTTTTACAATTGGAACGTTACAATGAAGTACTAGCACGAACTGGTAACTGCCAGCTCGTACCAGTTAAAACTGAAAGTAACGACATCGATTGTAGGTCACGTTTGGTTGTAGGAACGGTCGACGACTCGGAGTTTGAATCAAATTCCTGCTTGTTCCAAAAGCTATCGGGTTGTTCTGTACCATGACTCTGATGCTGTCAATTGTTAAGTTTAAAATAAAAAATATATATTTGAGACCAGATAACCATAGGTTGTCAGTAACAATATAATACAAAAATATAATTTGGTATGATAGTGGGATTTTTACTAATTTTAGGTCTATTGGACACAGCTATAAAATTTCACTGTATGAAGATACCTGCCACGCTATTTTGTCATGTTCGAAATAAAATGGCCAAGTGCGTGTGTGACTCGCCCGTGGAAGGTTCCGTAGCATCAAGTAACATAAAATAAAATATTTTTTTTTAGCTTAGACACCTACTACAGCTTTAAAACAGTTCGATGTGTAACAAAAAACTGCAGACTAGACATCATTCAAATCAAATTTCGTTGTTAGATTTCATGGTGGTGTACATCACATATTTTTTTAAAACTTTATCAATCCCTTATTTAGAAGTTAAGGCTCCATTCTTTAAATTAACCAACTTGCATAAGCAAAACTCACAAAGGGACTATAAGATGCCAGTGTCTTACAATATTATAAAATCACTTGCGTATTTCGGCAACTGTCAGTGTCCCAGTGTCGTACAGCCTTTGTGGTGGAGTTAGGGGGAAGTTTGGCGAGTTAGTTACGCTTCGGGGTTTAAGACTTTAGTATTCGAGCCTTAGTATGTGAGGTCCTAACTTGTAACTATAGACTAGTCGAGTATCAGTCGATGAGCACTCTCGCTTAGTTCACTTACGCTTTGAAGATAATGTACTCTCTGTATGTGGTTTGGTTATAAGGAGCTTTTATATATGGCAGACTTACTTACATGGTGAGAGCTGATGTATATAGATGTTCGCGTATTGCCCGTTGTCACCTTTTTATTCCTGCTTAACTAGTGACTGTGTTAAGTAAAGAAAGCTATGTGCGTTCATTAACCGACATTAAACAATGACTTTACTGGGCACCGTTTTCTTCTTTTTGTTATTTTTCTCTCTCATTCTTTTTCTTTAATCTATATTAATAATAAATAAATATCCACTGATATTCACACAGCACCATTTATTTATTAAAAAACTTTTTTGCACATAAAATACAAAGAACAGTACAAAGGCGAACTTAATGCCGAATGGCATTCTCTACCAGTTAACCTATGGTCAGCAGAAAGAAATATAATGGTGCGGTTAAAAGAAAGGACCAAATAAAATGAAAAAAAAATACAATTAAGAAACTGTGTGATAAATAAATACATAAATTCCTAAGCTACATATACCTAAATAGACAATACACAAATATATATATATATATATACAAATACAATATACAAATACAATATACATACAAAACACATACTTATATATGATATAATAGAGAAAAATAATGCAATACGAAAGACTACACTAATATGGCTAAGAATGGAAATCAGTAAAAAACCTTACGTATTTCCTTCTAGAAATAAAAGTTTAACTTTTTTCTTAAAAGAAAATTTAGATGGAGACAATTTAACCTCTAAAGGTAGTCCATTCTAAAGCCGAGTGACCTGAATCGTAAAGGACTTAGACAGAAAGTGAGTGTGGTGCAAAGGAGTACAGATAAGTAAATTGTCTGAAGAGCGAAGGGACCGGGAATGGATTTGGGACAGAAACTGGAATTTTTCTTTAAGATAGGAAGGAGAGAGAGGATCATTTCAAATTGTATACATTTAGCCCCAAACTAAGCACTAAGTCTGTAATATTGGTACTAAACAACTGATAACCATATTTTTATACTTTTATCGTAAATAGATATATTTCATATAAAGAAAACACCAACACCAATACAAACTGACATATTCATGCGTACCTACAGACGTTGGTGCTGCTCGGGATCGAACCCTCGGTGAACTAGCCGTCGCTATGTCTCAACAATTACATTAAATGGGTCGTGAACGAAATAGGCCTGTCCCATTACTCCCATTTGGGGTCAGTTATGTCGATATTTGTTTCGGAAAATTAAATACCATCACACACATATACTATCAAGGTAAAAAAGCTTAGCGTAGCTCGTAAAAAGCTTTTGAAATGGAGAAGTCATTAGTGTCAGGTGCACTTCCAAAAATATGGGTACTTCCTTATTTAACTACCATTTTTTTACCGGTGAATACTTTTACCATTTTCTACCAGTGAGTAAAAAATTCCACGTTCAAACGGCTACTCGTAAAGTAAGGAAAAAATTGAATAAATTTTGGTCAGCCCAAATGGGGTCTATCTCAATAAATTAAAAAAATATTTATGCCCAGAATAAGGTAAAATATGGAAATATTTTTTTAAAGAACTAAGTGACCAATCAAATAAAATACAAGTGCTATTTACAAAAATAACTACATTTCATCTACCAAATTGATGGAAAAGTACCAGGAGACCATACATACACAAGAGGTCAAGATTTTTGTGTCCGTGGCAGACATTTCACTGATGGCAAACGTCAGACCTGTATACATTGTAGTACAGAAGGCATAGAACTATAGAACTGCATTGGTGGCAACCTGGCAACGATGCTGTCATTGTGGGCGGTTTCGGAAAAGTAACACTACAGAACGTACGATATTCATTAATGAAAATAGTATGGTGAAAGAATAAGATTTTTGCTTCAATGTGCAACGGTAAAATGTGGCAGCTGGAACGAAACAGAATAATTCATCGAATACTTCCCTGATACAAACTGAAAAATATTGATTGAGTAGACGTTTTACATGGAGTTTTCTTCAATCAATAATTGTATAAAGCCCAAGTCTATAATATTTTCACAACATATTTTTTCTATATCTTAAACATGACAAAATGGGCGGAGAAGTTAGCCTTAAACCTAAAGCTAATTTCATTTCGAGTTTTACAAAAGTTTTATTTAATTGAAACCCTAAGGACAAACCCAATACAATAAGCAAGCTATCCCCGCGTAATTGTACTCTAAGGTTTACATCATAGACGTCTTTGTACTAATAAGGCCTTTATAATTGAAAAAGTTCCATTACCAAATGGCTCAGACAGGAAATTGAATTGGGCCATTCTGGGAACATGCTAACATTGCCTTGTTGAACCAGTTTGATCCAGTTACGGTTCTTACTAGGCGGACGTTTAATATATATATACTGTTGAGCAACGAATTTGGAATTATTTGAATGAAAATAGAATTTGTAAACGTTGAACGCTGTCAAACTCGGCTAAGCCAAATTAATTTAGCCTATTATTACATGTGAGTTTAGTTAGACGCAAATAATATAAAAAATATAGCTTTTCTTTGATTTAGTATAAGATTACGTTTTGTTTTATTCAATTGTGTCTTGAATGGTGAACCCATAAGTGGGTAAAATGTATGTATTAGTCATTTCAATCAGAGTCCTCATTCAGAAAGTTAACGGCTGAGTCTTTTAATTTTTTGTCGAAACTCCAATGCCACAACCTCATCAACTTCCGAGGCAGCACCTGCCGATCCGATGTTCACACCGTGAAAAATAACGCCTTAAAATGTCACATCAAAGAGGATTCGTTCATTTCCATCCTCGAGATAACATCGTGTTGATTCCTTATAGAAAACGGCAGCCATTTTCATCTTTTGTAAGAAGAAAAAAAAACGACTGTTTTTATTATATCGCTTTTTGCCAGCCAGGTTCATTATTCAAGTGACGACAGACACGCTCCGACGGGAAGGACAGTGACAAATACATTTTTGTTGTGAATTATGGTGTATTTGACTGCGATATTGGGTATCACGTGACAGGGGAACGATAGCTGAGTCACGTTCCGTTAATACTAGGAGTATTTCAATATAAGGGTCATTCCTGTTATATTGACGGACGATTGAGCACTGGTTAAATGGTTTTCAATACGCCTTTAGTTCAATATGCAGTCGCTTTGAAGTACCTTTTGCGTGCCTGAAAATTTTTGTATTGTTTTATTATGTCATCATCATCATTACTGCAGAAATTTAATATCTATTGCTGAACTATCGTCTAAAGATTTCCAGGCAGAACGATCCCTAGCAATCGACATACATCCTTTACTCGCCATCTTAACCTTTCATCGACCGATCTAGGCCCCAATTCCGTTAATTTTTAAATGCACGAAAATTATCCGTAGCTTCTCTCAATTATAGTAAAACTTTGTATTAATTTTCCCATTTAGTGGAATTGAGTTACTGGTTGGGGGTCGGATTACGATTCTTATCCCGTTACGAGGACGTTGCTCGAGATCTTGAACGTCCAATCGGCCATCGGTTCTGTGCAATATGTACCCGTTGACTATTTGCTAACCGTACTGATTATATTATTTATAATATGATATTATAATATGACGTAAAACAATAGTTTATTTTCTTAGATTAATTATCAACTTATAAGAAGCACAATAACGAATAAAACGTCAATAAAAATATGTCCGAGCCGCAAGACGCATACGTATATGCAATGTTACACATATTTATAACATATAGTCATTTTGAACAGGTTCTAAATCAAAAGCACGAGCACACTACTATGTCATTAAAACATGAAGCGAGCGACGTGATTGTGGTTGAAAATTCTGTGAGATTTTGCATCCAGTTCGTTTATTTTTTATTTTAGAAAAATCATTTCATAGAGTAGGTGAGTGGTGCCAGAAAGTACAAATAAACTGAGGTTAAATCATAAACAGAGCAGCAGACGACCCATCTGGTGTAATGGTTGTGACGTCGGCTATCATATCATTTCTGTACATGGACATGTCAGTTTGTATTGGTCTGGGTGTTTTCTATGTATAATAAAATCAAATAAAGTTTATTTCAGGCTTAGCCCATAAATTGTTAGTTTACAAATTACTTAAAAACTATGTTAGTAAGACATGAAAAACAATATACTTTTAGTATTTCCCACCGTGTGGGGTTCCGGGCACATACACTTGTGCTTGGATCCAGTGCCGCAGAAGGGAGCTGTCCAGTTTGACACTGAGCACGCTCAGAATGCTGTTACAAAAAAAAAATGATTATGTTTATCCGTTGTTTAGTCTCCATATTACAGGCTAATGCTTAGTTTGGGGCTTGATTGCAGTGTGTGAGTGTCTGCGAATATTTATATTTATTTATTTTTCTTACTTGTATTAAGTAAAGAAGCCATTTTGGCATATGTATTAGTTATTTAATTCCTATAATTCAAGTTCAAACCTTGAGTAAGTACGAGGATTGGGCGATCACGGAGAATCCAGAAAGTTACGAAGTTACTATTTTCAAAATATAATATTGGTGATAATATACAGAATTCAATTATTTACTTAAATTCAAGTCAAATACAAACATATTCGTGCTGACTTCACATGAATACATATAAAGATGTCTCAATGGAATCAAATTTACATTTGGTAATAGTATTTCGAACGTCTGCAAATATTTGTAAAGATATGATTTTTTAATATGCATAGGAAAACTTTTATAAAATTCTTCTTCTTAGCATGTCGAACGCAAACACACAATCAAACTTACTGTAGTATTCGAATTTTCGAAATTTTATGTACGTTTATCCGACGCACTTACGGTGAATGATGATTGTGTGTGAAGTCGCAATTTTCAAGGTAGAAGGCTTAAAAACGATGTAAGACGTAAAATAGTATTCCAATTTCGTCACTAGGAAAATCGAACCCTTTTACTTATTTACGAATTTAACGCGAGCGTAGCCGCGGGCAAAAGCTAGGACGTGCATGAATATGTTTGTACGGCAATACTATTTCTAAGATCTATGCTAACAAAAAAAGGCAACAAATAAATGGATATCAGAATCCCTTTATGATGATTTTTTGTATTCTAAATAGTTATAGTACCGAAATTCTTTCTGCTTTGTTACGCTAGCTAGAGCGCAATATGTATGAATACCACCAAGTTAGAACAAATACTACACGGTCCGTAGTAGAGCGAAGTCTGTGATATTCGCTCTAATTTCCACTAACTTCAATAACGAGGATTATCCAACCACACCCGCTAGTTGCTAACTAGTCTATTGGCGTAGATTCGTTCAGTTAGTGAAGGAAAATAAGACAAAAGCTTACATGCAGGATGGGGCTATTTTTATGCTTTAGGATGTAAACCAGGTCAAGAATCTCGTATTAACCTATCGCAGTCCACTGCTGGACATCGGTCCTAATTTTGCGCCAGGTATCCCAGTCCTCCGCTTTTCTCATCCAGCCTCCACCAGCGATCTTTCGCAATTCGTCGGTCCATCAGCCGGGGTGTCCACTACGCTTGCCAAGACGCGGTCTCCACTCCAGAACCGTCTGCTCCAACCCATCGGTTCTGCGACATACGTGACCAGCCCACTGCCACTTCAACTTGCTGATCCGGCGAGCTATGTAGGTAACTTTAGTTCTCTGTGCATAACATCATTTCTGATTTTGCAATTCGTGTGTGACCGACGGCTTAACGTGCTTTCCGAAGCATCTAATCATCTTTCTTTTCGGATAATCAGACCATTCAGCTTGCGAACTCCTAACAAACTAGGAATAATCGCATAAAATGACTATTTTCTGCGGGATTCGAACCTACGACCTTCAGGTCACGCAACCAAAGGCTGTGCCCACCAGAACACGGAGGCCGTTAGATTAATAATATTTTGATTAATTATTTATTTATTGGTACACACTTGCCAGCAACATACAATTATACATTACTATGGAGTTATTTATGTGAAACGTGTAAAAACATGTCTTTACAGGCAAATACAACAATGGAATAATAAAAAAAATTGTCTATTATAAAAAATGGGGACTACCTACTTACATTTTGAACCATAAGTATATCAACTAGCTGAAAAAAACCGAAGAAGGTATAAAAAATAACATGTAACAAAAATACTCTATGTAGGAGCAGAATCTAATTTGCCACACACTTTCTTTTAAACACGCGGTCACAATCGTGAAAGATGTCGATATCGCAATCCATTAAATCAAAGTCAAAGTCAAAAACATTTATTTCAAATTAGGCTTACAAAAAGCACTTATGAACGTCAAAAATATACAAATACATAATAAAAAAGATTAAAATATAAACTAAAAATATGAGTTTTGATGCTTTGAAAAAAAAACCGCTTCAGTGGTTTGGCCTGTTGAGAAGGAAGCACCCAAGAAAACTCAACAGTGTAGCCTTTTTTAAAAACAATTCCTTAATGTAACAATATATCATAAACACTGAAATAGCTGAGCAGTTTAAGACCACGGATTTTTATCACATAAATATTCGTCAATAGTGTAGCACCTTTTTAATTATTATAGGTCCGCATTTAATTAATTAATTAAACCAAGAATATCCAATAACATCTTCGCGTTAACAATTATACTGATTACAACCATGTAAGCGATGTCACTAGCATCTGTCCGGATTGCTTGCTTATTGCTAATCAAATAGTGTAACGATGACAATTGCCATACGTGCACTTCAAAATAGTATGTTCAGCGTTGTGCAAATACTCAAGTTAATATGAAGCGTTACTATCGATTAAGTTGGGAACCAGTGTTGTCGAACTATCGGTAGTTGTCTTTTAGAATCATCGATAGGCCTAGCAATATTGTCAATAGTATCGAGTTTTGGTAATAGTAAGCATCCATAGTATCGACACTATTACTAGGTTATTAAGCTTCGATAGTATCGATCCACAGATTTCCCAATACAGGAGATGGGGAAAGCCGCATTTAAAGTGCGACAACTGAAGCTCAACGAGCATACACTGGATCAGTTTACGCTCTGTGAGACGATTCAAGACGCACGAATGAGAAGAAATTACCGTTTTTTTTTCAAAATGCCATCCTGTCTATTGTAACATGCCCATCATCGCAATGAATCAGTAATTTACCAAAAATATAATAACTTTTCACAGTAAGAACGAGAAAATTGCGACACTGGGACTGCCATAAACTTGCGGTTGTCCAGTCTAATGTATATTATGATGCCTGTGATCGATACTATCGGTAACAGCTAGGTACTGCCTACCTAGTCGCCTAGTTAGGTACCACCGCCTGCCAGATATCTCCCGTAATTTTTGCAGTTTTGTGTTTTTGCAGTTGTGTTTTCGCGATGAGAGTCCTGTAGCTAGTGGATATACGGGCATAGATAACATCTGTCGTCTCGGGTGATAGGCACAGGCATCTATCATGGGCAGTCGTATCATTCTACCAGGTGTGCAAACTGACCGTCACGTTCACTTAATGCCATTTTTCTCCAACAATCGATAGACTATCGATAATGCGGCAACACCTGCCAACTATTTCCAAGTGATCTGTAAGCACTGATTTAAAATTTAATGGGACAGCTTCGAGAGTTTGTAAACATGTTTGTCTACTTCAGATGTCAGTACGTCAACGATTTAACGACTAACATATTGGTCGTAAGGATGAATTTCGCTTACGGAGTTATGACAATGTTAATTTATGCTTGTATTTTTTCTTAATTGTATTTAATTTTGATTGATTGCATTTATTTTAATTTGCATGTTGCCAGCGTTTACTCGATGTGACATTTAATTCTTATATTTTTTCCCAAATATATAGTCAAACTTATTTAGAATAAGAAACATTACAGAATACAAGGAATGTCATCTTGCGGTTTTGCAAACACAAATAAAAAGTTATGACGATTAAAAGCCATGAATTTGTATATTTAAAGAAAATAATAAAAATGGCATATCTCAACTATCACGAAACTTAAGACATTGCGTTTACCGGGGACAAGTAGTGCAAGACCTCTCCAACCCCTAAAAAAAGCGGTCCGTGCGCTAGAGATCCTTTATATAAATGAATAAAAATGATAATCTTGATAAGGTGGTTTGGTGGTAATACAGCTAGCAGTTATGTTGACGACTTCGACGAAAAATATAATCTCAGGCTCAGGCATCGAAAGGTACGTATCTTTGGACGGTAGTCGTCAATACAAACCAAACCACATTAACCCAGCGACATCAACCAACCAGCAATACTGGTTGATTTACTTTGATTGATTGTTTTATTCTTAAACATGGACAATTTATGTTTAAGATCATTGTTGAACTCTAACTTTCCAGTGATTACCCTTTAATAGTCTTTATTCACTACAAATATTTTCAATCTAAGCAGACTCCAATATTTTTTACAAATCCAATGATCCAACCGAGATTTAAAAGCCGCTTCCAATCGACCGACAGTTAAAAACTCAATCCACGCACAACAAACCGCTTCAGGTTTTATTGCTTTCAAACTAGAGGCTTTGTACGTCTGTCTATTCTATGACGTCACTCGGTCGCTTGCTTTGCTTCACGCCAAAGTGTGAACTCAAGAGCGATAGTTCTGATACCTAGTACTTTGTATCGGGACACGCGTGGAATATCAAGTGACAGACGTCAGGGGATTTTATTAGGACGTCTTATTTGTCGACTGGCGGACGTGTCCCTTTGCTGATGACAAATATTGAATAAGGATGATACTCGTAAATACTGACTGCTATTCAATAGTGTTACGAATTGACGTAATTAAAATGACATTAAATATGGCGGCTAATAGTTAGCATGTCATACTCTATGGTGGCGTTAGTCCACCATAGAGTATGACATGCGAGTTGTCAAATAGCAAAGAGTCTAGTATGTTCTAGATATTTCGCGAACTATGTAGAATGACGTCTACGCTTCGAGCTTAGCGGGCGGACAGGTATATAAGGCGGACCGATGGGTGCGCCGGCAGTCTTATGTTCTACTCAAGAGCGAACGAAGAGCGAAGTACCTGCGACTACAAGGAAGAAGCGAGTGATGAAGTGATATCTAAGGGATCGTCGAGTGTGACATAACAGTGTGAAGAGTTAACGAGTGATTATAACGTGTGTGTGTGCGGACATTATACGGACTCATTAAGTGTTGTGTTATAGTGTGCAGTGTTAATTACGGATTATAGTGCGTGCGTTAATTGACTATTAGTGAGAGTGTAAGTGTAATTAGTGTTGTGTGTAATTTTTAGTGGTTAATTAATAAAGTGTGTTACCGTGTTATTCATCGTGTTTGGCAATAATTTATCCTGAACCCCCATCTCGTAACAATAGTTTATTTCGTGGACATTCATGTTACTAAGATAGGTTACGGTTTCAGATATAATATTTAACTGATAAATTTGTACCCATTAAATGAATCCCTAGAAAAACTGTTAAGGCGAGGTTTGTTGTGCGTGCTTTAAGAACTTTAGGAAATGTATTTAATATAATCTCAGAACAGACAATTGTCTGTTTTTTTATCACGATTTCAAAAAAGGATTCATACAAAATATATTAACTTAAGCTCAGTATGAGCGTGCATCAAAAATGTTTCTGGTTTGGCCATATGCCAATGCGAATGATCATATTTTACAGGTTTAATAAATTATTCATAACAAGAAGTATGCACTGCGAGCTTGGTTAAAAAATTTTAAGTTACTTCATTGGCAATAGTGAAAACTCTTTCATAGGGATAAAATAAGAAATCATGTTATTTCTGGTTTGATTGAACCGGGAACCTTAGGTAAAGACTTAAAGTTGCAAAATTGAAGCGAGCGTGCCAGTTAATAACTCACTTCTTAGAGTCATTCAAATATGGACATGTCGCTTAGTATATATGTTCCTTCTTTTTAGGGTTCCGTAGCCAAATAGCAAAAAACGGAACCCTTATCGATTCGTCAAGTCTGTCTGTCTGTCTGTCCGTCCGTCCGAATATCATAACCCTTTTTTTCTCCGAAACTATAAGCACTAGAAGGTATATGTATTCTGTGAACCGCTATTAGGTTTTAATAAATAACTTGAATAAAAATTCATATTTTTTGGGGTTCTCCATACATTGAACTGATATCAATTTTTTTTTCTACGGTACCCCACGTGTTGTGTATCAATGTGTAGATCTTAAAAATAGTATTGAGGTTTCTAATATCATTTTTTTATAAATTGAATAGTTTGCGCGAGAGACACATCCAAAGTTCCTAAACTTTCTATGTGGTTGATAAAATCGAAAAAAATATATGATGTGATGACCATAAAATTTAACAACGAAATTTAACGATTACTGGTGTGAAGTTTTTTTTATACGTCATAACCGGTGAACCACTATTTTTTCATATTAAAGCTGGAGTAGGTGCCTAAGTAAATAAAAATAATTTTATTTTATGTTACTTTCTGCTGTGGAACCCTCCACGTGCGAGTCCGACTCGCGCTTGGCCAACTTTTATTTATTATTTGGCTATCTCACGTGTGGAAATAGCACCGTTCATATTTGATGACATCGCTGTCATCGGCGTGTTGCAACTGACATCAGAAATTCAGCTTCGATCGGCACGATTTGATCCTAGCAAGAAAAAGCCTAGTTTATTTGTACCAAAAATAATTACTATGTGTCAGTTGAGAGAGACAATAAAGCGCTTTTGTTTTTATCTGTTTTTTTAATATCAATCTTTCGGGTAAAAATCGAGTTTCTTGCCGGTTCTTCTCGAAGATCCTATTTATTCCGAACCGGTGGTAAAGTCATAAAAAAAACAATTGACGATTCAAAAGTATCTGTTACAGATTTATTTGAATAAAGATTTTTTTTTCTTTTCTTTCTTCTTTATTTTGTTCAACGAATGATGGGTGTAAGTTGAGAAGTCGCCAACTATAGAATCCAAAGGGTCTAATTTCAATCCAGAGTCCATTTTTTTCTTGAAAGCATGTATATTTTTCATGGTGATAAATAACAGACTTAAAAATTCACTTTTTCCTCAGGTATTTCTTAATATTTTTATGAATAGGTGTCTATAATTTCATATTCTAGAATATGAGAATGAGAATTCAGAGTCTAAATCCGTTCTGATAAATGATTTTCCGAGTATTTGTTTCTTATTGTAATGACACGTTTCGTAGTGACAAAACCCTATAAGTATAGGTTGTTGTTCCGGTTTTTTCATAAAACCAATGTACACTAGTATTCTTCTATAAATATATATACAGAATTATTTCTAGATTGTTTACAAGGATTATTATAAAAACCTTGTCACTAAGATATAAGGTATGCTACAATGGTCACATTGCAAATGACCAAGAAGCCAATAAGAAGAAACAGTGACGTGCAGTAAACCAATGTGCCAAGAAAGTCTAATAAGAAGAGAACAGTGACGTGCACAGAGATTATGAGTAGGGAATGCAAAGTGAGTGCCCCTAATTGCAAAAACAATACATAATTTACATTTTTGTCAAATTGCGTGCTGTTGATGACAGCAGATCTGTCTCGCAAATATGTAGAGAAAAATTGGGGAATAAGTGGAAATCATTCGATATATTGTCGATTTTCCGTGTTGTCTGGACGCACAGGGTATGCACTGCTTATTTGCATATATGGAGTGCACGCCATTGATAGAAGTTAAGGTGTACTAGTCCAGTTGTTGTCAAAGTAAAACCAATAAACGTACAGTCAGATAATAACCCTAGCTGATAATGGAATTGACGATCCATTCGATTGAGACGTCGACTGATACACCAAGGGTTACGGGTTCGATCCCCGGCCGGTACAAACATTTGTGTGCATGAACGTGTCTGTTTGTAATGGTCTGGGTGTTTTATATGTATAATATGTATGTATCTTTATCCGTTATTAAGTACTAATAATACAGGCTTCACGGTTAACTTGGGGCTAGATGGCGCTGTGTGAATATCAGTGGATATTTATAAAAAAGCATATAAGTTTTTTTTTATCGTAATCGTAAACATAATAAAATTTGAAACATCGTTGTAACAAAGTTATTAAAAATTGTCACAGTCAGTGAATTTAGAATTCCTTCGCCACACTGCCCATATAAAACCCTATGCAAATATTAAACCATTACGTACATACTATGTAGGTCTAACCTTATTCAGCCACAAGATGACCTGGAATGTTCTATTGAACTCGAACGACCTACATACCGTCTCACTCGTCTTTTACAACTTTCAACGAACATTTTTAATCTGAGTTTTTCACCGGAGAATTTAAATTCGGTTGTATTCCACTGATACGTTGTAAACTGAATCGCTTTGTTTTTTAGAGAATGCAATTTGTAAATTCTTTAAAATTTAGTTCTTTTTGAGAAAAAGATGGCAATCAAGTACACAGTTTTGATAGTAATTAGAATTCTCGAAGATCCTCATCATCATCAGCTCATTAAACGTCCCTACCGAGGGGCACGAGCCTACCCGTATAGGGTGATTAGGCCTTAATCATCCACGCGGGCCCAGTGCGATTTGGACGACTTCACACACAACCTTCGAATATTCGCAGGCGTGCATGAAGGTTTCCTCACGATGTTTTCCTTCACCGTAAGAGCGTCGGATAACGTACGTATATTTTCGAAAATTCGAAACACATTGGTACGTGTCGGATTTGAACCTCAGCCCTCCCGGTAGGAAGGCGACGGTCCACGGACGAACCCGGAACCCTTGGTGTTGCATCCGACGTCTCAACCGGAACAACAAATGGGTCGTCAACACAATGTGTTCTCCCTGTGTGATTTAAGCTCACAACCTCGGATCAATCAGGGTGGTTACCTTCATCCCTTAAAACAGTATTACTTTAATGATACGTCAGCATTTTTGTACCAGAAAAGGCGAAGTAATATTAGTATAATAATGTTTTTTAGAGATGGCGATAAGTCCTCTGCAATCTTAACGATTTACCCCGAAGAGAGTAACTATTATTATTTCATCCTATGAAACTGTAGTAACCAATTTATCATTTTTAATGCATCATCATCAGCTCATTAAACGTCCCCACCGAGGGGCACGCGCCTACTTGTATAGGGTGATTAGGCCTTAGCCGTTCACGCGGGCCCAGTGCGGATTGGCCGAGTTCTCGCACAACCTTCGAATCTCTTCGCAGGCGTGCATGTAGGTTTCCTCGCGATGTTTTCGTTTACCGTAAGAGCGTCGGATAACGTACATATAATTTTGAAAATTGGAAAACATCTCGCGGATCAAATTGGAAAACGTACGCGGCGGGATTTGAACCTGCGCCCTTCCGATCGGAAGGCGACAGTTCACACCATTGAGCCACCGACGCTCTGTTTCGGAAATACAGAACTCATCATCAACTCTTAAACGTCCCCACCGAGGGGCACGAGCCTACCCGTATAGGGTGATTAGGCCTTAGTCGTCCACGCGGGCCCAGTGCGGATTGAATACAGAACTATTATAAGTAAAATCATTAGATATTAAAGACATCAATCGTCTTACGTTAAGGCCGCTCAGCAATATTGACGGAACAACGTAACAGGTCCCGTACACTTAACAATTGTATATTATTAGAACATTCATTATAGTTAGTAAAGTTAAAAATCAGAAAACAATTACAACATTCATTGTTAAACATTGTTAAAAAAAATTGGCCAAGCGCGAGTCGGGCTCGCCCGTGGAGGGTTCCGCAGCTTCAAGTAACATAAAATAAAGTACTTTCATACGATGAAAAAAAATTTTAGTGTTTCAGTTCAATGTATGGGGAACCCCAAAATATTTTAATTACTTTTCAAGTTTCTTGTCAAAACCTAATAGCGGTTCACAGAATACATATACTTACAAAGTTTGAATAGTGTAGTGTTTATAGTTTCGGAGAAAAAAGGGTGTTACATACGGACGGACAGACAGACATGACGAATCTATAAGGGTTCCGTTTTCTGCCATTTGGCTACGGAACCCTAAAAACAACAATTTTATATTTATGCAATTGCACTGAATTGTAGCCTACTCAGCGTGATCAGAACAACCACAGGAAGTCCTGACGCTGGTCTTCCGTAGACACCGTTGATAGTTCAGTTTATTTTGAAGCAAGAATTGTTTTCATAATTTATTATTAACAGATATTCGAGGGTAAGGAACACTTTTAACATTCAAATAATAACTGCCTAAGATATAAATGATATTATAACTCCTCAAAATAGTTTACTGAATATTAGATATAATTACCACCTATTGTTCCGTTACTTTCGACAGCAGAACTCAAAAATTCATGTTCCGAATGACGCAGCCATTTTATATACATTCGTCTTCGTCAAAGGTAATTGCGTCTAATACTCGAGTATTTCACAGAACTTTATCATTTGTCACAGGTATGCATAATTAATTGCGTCGGTGGCTCAATGCGGTGCACTGTTGCCTTCAAACCGGGAGGGCACAGGTTCAAATCCCGCCGCGTATTTGTAAATACATACATAGTATACGTAGAAAACACTCAGACCAACACGAACAGACATTTTTATGCACTCAAATGTTTGTACTGACCGGAGATCGAACCCAAAACTCTTGGTGTAATATCCGACGTCTCAACCATTACACCAAATGGATCGTCATACTAACTAGGTAGTTACTCGTATGTATCGTATTTCTAGATATCGTCTCGTAAAGTGAGTGCTTCATATCATCATTACCAGCTCATTACACGTCCAGACTGAGGAGTACGAGCCTACCCGTATAGGGTATATAAGGCTTTAGTCGTCCACGTGGACCCAGTGCGGATTGGCTGACTTCACGCACATACTTTAAATTTCTACGTAGGTAGGTTTTAATAAAGATAGATTTCCTAACCGTAAGAGAGTCGGATAAACGTACATATAATTTCCAAAATTTTAAAAGACATTGGTACGTGGCTGGGTTTGAACCTGCACCCTCCAGATCGGAAAGTAACAGTCCAATACCAATCCGCTAATTTTTTACCCGGTAATTTTACTCGCTACAGTACCCCCATCCCGAAACACAGAAGTGCAAAACTCTTATTCCATGGGACGATATCTGGCACTGCACTTATTAAGATGACTCAGTACCGAGTCTACCGCCTTGAAGTATGCGGTGTTTGTAAAAAAATAATATTCATGTCAAATTATAATTTTTAACGATAGAAAAAACTCCGAGTGAATCCCATTTGGGACTTTATTAAAACTGATTTCAAAGCCAACCTTTGGTGTTCGGCGAAAGTTTGCCAAGTATAATCAAAACGTAGGCAGCCAGACGATTACAACAAAAGCTCCAAACTTTCCGACCTCGAAAAAACTCCAATAGTAGGTACAACCGCAAATTATTCTTTTCATTCCAAAAGTACTTTTAACGGTACAAAAATTAAGTCGCTCCCATCAATGGAGACATAAAAGTCCCAATTCGGGCTGTGTCAATGGGAAATTCTTTTGAATCGATACCATTCGATTCAGCCATAGTTGGCTCGAATAATGGCTGATACTCGAATGCGATTTCTCGTTTCATTGTGATGATGCAACTCTGAGGAACCCTCCTATTTTATGAAAATTCAAAAGTGGATCTCAAACATACTCGTATATTATACTTAATGCAGTACTTATTCAGAAGTCTTAAAATAAGAAATATCTTATCTAAGGGAGATCGATCTAAGATTATCAACATGTGTACGTCCCACAATTAAATAACAGATACGCCTTTAAATAGCCTTTTAAATATGAAATGACTTTTTAAACAAAAACTTAGCGATTATACACTTCTAAAACGAAAACGATAAGGATAAATAGTCAGTAATTTCTAAGAACACTGCTAATATTATACTTGAATTCTGACAGTAAGGAAATTTTGTTGTTTTAAGTACCCATGTATTTGTATTGTCTAGTGTTTTGTTGAGCTTAGACTACAGCTTGTTCCAGCGGTCATTTTATTTCCAGTAGGAGAACACAGTGAAAGTCGCTATATTATGTTTATTTAGTTTGTCAAGTATAGAAAGAGAGAAAGAAAAGGATAGAGAAAGTAAGAGACATAGAGAGAAAGAGTGGTACTAAAACATGACTTGGCAAAATAGCGCCATATGTGCAAGATAATGCATCCTAGCAGTTTGATTGAAATGCCTAACTTCATATGCCGAAAAATGTAATGCAATTATCATGCTTAATATTCATTAGGGCTGAATGTGATGTATTCTACAATGCGGCAAAATCTCACAAGATTAAGATTTTGTAGTAATTAAAACGTCATTAAAAGGCAACTGTTCAAGAGTTGAACACTTTTCGCGTTTTCTTATTAAGTTAAGGAAAACAGCAAGGAAATTCACTTGCGAAGAAATACAAATTTTAAGTAACAAAAGCACTAGTTTCTGTAATTATTACTTGCGCACTGCGAAATATAAGAACAGAATGCATTATTTTCTTCATATACTCTTTTCATACGTTGGTTTTAATTTTGACTTGTATTTTCTGTCATAATCTAGTAAGTTTTAATTTGCGACTTTAGTGTGGTCTTTTAAAAGTTCTTTGCGAATTATTTGTTACCTATTACAACATTACAAGGATTTCTTAAAAAAAAAATTTCTGGTTAAAAATACTTATAAGAGTTTGAAATTTTGCCAGATATGAATTTGTTATTGCGAACTGTGTCAACAACACAGATTTAAAACCTAGATTTTGCTTGACTTCCTATAAAAAAATACCCAGATTTTTTTTTTTTTAATTTTTTTTTTAGTTTTACTATCACGGACATCACAAAAGACAATTTACTTACGAACTTTTAATTTATTTTAGGCGAACTTAATGCCACTCGGCATTAAGTCGCCTTTGTACATTATATTTAGTGTGCATTAAGTTTTAAATAAATAAATTATTATTTTATACGATGAAATCACTAAGAAAGTCACTGGATTCTCCTCCATAAGGGTTATATTTCCAAAGCCTACGTCATTGCTCGGCACGATTCACGGACAGGTAAGGTAAGCCTGGATCCCAAAATAATTATGTGAACGAGGACTCAATAGTTCCCGCTGCATGCTTAAGGTCGTATATCTCTTATATGAAAATATGATTGTAAATAGGTATAAAAAACATTTCAGGTATAAACTTTGCTTCGAAACTTATTCCTTTGTTAAAAGAACCATCTTATCAGAATACTTTTTACTATTAAAAATCTTTCATGAACTCAAAATAGAATCAATTTTATAAATACCTAGTGAAAGGTAATTGAGTACAGAAATAAACCAAAGCACAGATTCTCACTTTATTTTATTTTAGTTAGAAGTTTCCAAGTAACTCAAAAACATAAAATTAGATTGTTTGAGACAAAGACTTTCTGTCTTTGAAATCGGCGCGAACAGCAATACAATATGGCCGTTCGTCAATGTCACTTTCGTTCAGAAACAAATCGAAACTGTCTTTGAGGGAGAAGAAATAAAAAACGAAGAGGAAGAGATTTTTAAAAGCGTAAACTGATTTTCGTCTAAGCAAGTCTAAGTTAAAAAAATACTAAGTTATCTCGCCGAATAAATTACTTCGGGGCTTTATGATTAATTGTTAGCAATTCGTTACTTGTCTTGGGATTTTTACGAGCCTGCCGCAGATATCCATCTTAA
>PQWD01002733.1:167923-189241 GCA_019425675.1 Leucinodes orbonalis | reverse complement strand
CCCAGACCATTACAAACAGACACGTTCATGCATACAAATGTTTGTACTGCCCGAGGATCAAACCCGGAACCCTTGGTGTCACAGCCGACGTCTCAACCGCAACACCAAATGGGTTGTCAAATAATAAGTTATCATAATCATAATAATTTTATAACTTGTGGTTTCTTTTCCAGAAATAACTACTGCACTAAGACAAGTTGTAAAGTATGAAGGTTACAAAGGATTGTTTCGTGGCTTGGGATCAACACTTTTGCGTGATGTGCCTTTCTCAGGTACCTGAATTATACAAAAATATCCCTAAGATCGGAATATGTTTTTTTACATACTTTATTATTGACTTTATCCAATTGAAGATTTTTGTGGAGAGAGAATTAAAAATCTATGTTTGTGGGGAAAGTAATCTCCAGCGAGACTTACTGTGAAGCATATTACTGAAATTACTATACAAATAAAAATTAACTAAAAGTAAACTTTACACTTTTTTGTAGGCTTGTACTGGACAACTTTTGAAACAACAAAGAGAGTTTTCCATCGGCCTGATTCAGAAAAAAACACCTTTTTATTTAATTTTTTCTGCGGTGCTGTGGCTGGTAGTGTAAGTATACATTTTCAAGGGAGCATTGTATAGAACACTTATAAATATCTATCGTAACTGAAAATGTGCTTCTTTTTTTTAGATAGCAGCTTTTGTCACACTTCCATTTGATGTTGTTAAAACGCATCAGCAGATTGAGCTAGGTGAAAAAGAAATATACACTGGTAAGACATTTGACAATATGTGTGTTATCTGTACTTATATAAATTTATATTATTATAATTTAACTCAACTTAATTAAATTTAATAATAATTAATTGAACTTAATTAAACTTTTGTTTTAAGACGGGAAAGTCCATCAAAGAGCATCAAATATGAAGGATATAGCTAGAAATATATATCGCAATCACGGAGTGAAAGGACTGTTCACCGGCCTATTGCCACGAATATTTAAAGTTGCTCCTGCATGTGCTATAATGATCGCCACTTTTGAGTATGGGAAACAGTTCTTCCAAAAGTACAATACACAAAAATATAAGGAAAACATGCAAAGGTATTTATTTATATTTAAACGCTGTTTTGTTACTAACAAAGTTTTACTGTTACAGTTAAACGCTAATAAGCCCACAATTATATTTATAGTAGGTACACCCCATTTTTGTAACAAGTGTAAAATTTTAGAACCCTTTAATTGATATATTTGTATGAATAAAAAGTTTACTTTCTGAAAATTATACAAGTTCTTACTAATATTTTTGAAACTATAGGCTTCATCGTGGTTTTTATTAATACTGTTAGACACCAAGTTTGCAACAATTGTAGTGTGTTCAACTATATGGGTGTCTTAACTGAAATGGTAAAACTTTTAAATTATAATACTATTTGTTTTAGGTCAAAGCTAGATTTGTTTTGATATACATATATATTTATAACCACAATTTAACACCCTATTAAAATATTTTAACTTCCATAATTGTTTGAATAATTTTTCTTTTTCAGTTCTTGTTGACATTCCCTATTGTTTTTGTTTTTTTTTTCTTTCAATCTTATTCATTTTCAGACAAGGCATAGACATAGAAATTATAAAAAGCGAATAGTTGCATGTTCTTGCACTTTTGAAGGTATTTTGTTTGAATTCATACTGTAAAAACTTTTATTTGAATGCTTGTCAGGTGCACACTGTCTTTTAATGGCTATAATTATTCGGGTTCATTCATTAATTTTAATATTCAATCTTTGGAATGTCATATTGTTTCTCATTTTTTTAAGTGGCCCTTTATTAATTCACAAATTATGCTGAAATTAAGAGTTAGAATAGGATAAACAAATATCTCAGAATAATTTGCTTATTTAGAATGTAACCTTTTTTCCAGAACTCAAGATATTGTACTGATAAGCAAGTCAAACAGTGATTATTCCTGAGTTACTTCTTAAATTAATAATGTGATAAAGCTGTAGATTCAGTTACCATAGCTTGAATGCTTTAATTTTATTTCATAATTAGAAAATAAATACAAAATATTTCCATTGTTGTTATGTTTATGCAAACATTTTGTAACAACATATCAATGTTATAAATGTGGTAATGTTTAAAATACATAATTAATAAATATAATATCAATAAGTTGTATATTATTATATGCCATTGAATATTTTTATGATCTATAATATTTGTTCCCTGTTATCCTTTCATGAAAACTGTAATTTGAATGAAATAATTTATATGTAAATAATTTGTATTCTTTTCCTATAGTTGATGGTCATTCATGAAATTTGTATTTTCCATTATTGGTATCTGTATGTTGTTTGAAAATGATTAAAATATAACATTTGTTTGCAATAATTTTCATTTGCATGTGACTTGATGGCTGTTTTAGTTATCCGTTAGTAATTTAGTTTAAATTATCTTTGTAAATACATTGCTCTTGAACCTGATTAGTTTGTAAATAAGATAAAATAAACATTGCCTTTGTGCACATTGACTGTTTAAATTATTTGTCTTAAAATATAAGGTTCAAATGTATGTATGTAACACTAATCCACTCTGTTTACTGAAGAGCAGAAGTGTGTTTGAATTATTATATGGTAGGCTAAAAAGCACTTATGCCTTCTGCTATTTCAGTTTTATATTTGGTTGGAGAAGAACATGGCCAGTTAACAAGTTCCCTCTCTGAAGTTTGCATAAGGGAATTTTGATATATATAAAGGCTGCTGTCTGCTTTATAAATTGCTATGTACAAAAAACTATTGATGAAAGACAAAATATGCAATCAGAGATAGGGATTAACTGAAATGCACCACACTTGATTAAAAAAACAGGAGAAACTGATATTAATATAAAGTTTACTTGGCTTTACAATAAACAGTGGTTATGCCCGAATTTTCAGAAATCAGACGTTATCATATTTCGAGCATAAATCTCATGCAAAATAAAAGTCGTTGTTTTTAAAATGGCTTTTATTATGCTTAAAATATCAGTGTACAATAGATCCTAGTGGTTCCGCTTTTATATTGCCCAGGTCCAGTCTGCTGTCTAATGACTCGTCTATTTGTCCAACTATTGCAATGTTGTCACCGCGTATGATGTGAAGCCCAAGCATTACTTGGGCTATTCCAGTAGATGATGAAAAAACTCTTTCATGAGACTCGTCCAATATAATGTTTATTGTTTGATCAAAACCCTTTAAAGTTCCAATAAAATTACGTCCATCAGCAGTTATCACTGACACTGTTTGATTAATATAGTTTTCTAACCCCGATGCCATTTTTCTATTAATACTATGTTAGTATTGTAAAATTTAAGACTTGGTTATATTATCAACGTTTGTTTCTTGCGGCGTTATTTCGGACATGACATTTCGCAAAAAGTTCGGAACGTCAACGTGACATTCTTTTTTTTTTCGTTCCCTTTTTTTTTTGATGCAGGCTAAAGTCATTACAATACTGCCTTGTCTATGTTTTTGCTTATTTATTGGTTATGCAATGAATGATGATGCTAGATGAATAACCTCCATTCCCCATAAGTTTCAGTAAAGACGTTGAACTTTCCTGAAAGACCGCGTAGGTCTCCTTGAGGTCCAGAACGCCATTATGCCAGAGTTTTATTGCCAGCTGGACAGAAGGCAACAAAATCTTCAAAGGTATTTTGAACTGCCTCTCGGGTATTTTTTCCCGCTAAGTAGTTATCCAAATTCTAGAAAAAATAAAGATCTGGTGAGTAGGACGGATGACTGAGAACTTCCAACTTCAGTTTTTTCAACTTGGAAACCGCCTGATGTGCAGAATGAGGTCGAGATCACTAATATATATAATATATTATATTATTAAATCTAATTGAGTACAGACACGTATAAAATAATCAATAATTCGTAATTACGAGTACATCATACAACGTGTTTGTGAACAAGTTCAAGTGTAGGCAAATGGAACAAATTAGTAAAAACGGTTACTTTGAGTTCTCTAAGAAGTCTGCGTAAGGTTTAGTAAAGTCCTACAAATTTACTGATACTTGTAGGGTATTCATATATCATTTATTATCATCGTGATCATCACTGAGTATGTCCATAACATATTTCTTCATCAATCCAACAATAGAATATTAAATATGACGTTAGCCCATGCCAAATGCAACGAATTAAAAATTCTGTCCTTGTCAATGTCATATTCAAAATTTAAATTAATGAAATTTAAAATAACCTGTATTAACAATTAACATATTTATTTACTCTGTAAAATTTAAACTAAAAGTTTTTAGTTTAAATTTGTATTATTTTTTATAATAATTAATAAGTTATGTTTTTATGAAACTATATGTACGAGTGATAGACATCTAATATCTAAGTAAAAATGTCAAATATTATTGTTCAATATGTTTTACTTCGTAGTGATCTTCTCAAAGACTTGGGATGGTCGATTGGGGCTTTAGTGGCGCAAGCTTGTCATGCATCGTCAGCAGTGCTACATCTATACAAAGACGATGAATATACTGTACAATACCTTAATGATTTAGATAATATGCATAAAGTGGTATTAGAAGTAAGTTCTTGATTTGAACATAAAACTCCTACTCAGTTAAAAAAATGCTTCATTCCTCAAAAAATTATATATTGCGTTTATTTTAATCTACTTTACTTTTTCACAATTCACCAGTAACACACCAACAAATGTTTATCACCAAAATTTCAGGTGCCCAATGAAGAAGCCTTAAAAAAAGTAGCAGCAAAGTTGCAAGAAAATTCTATAGATCACAAAGTATGGATTGAACAGCCTGAAAATATTCCAACATGCTTAGCTTTGAAACCATATCCAAAGGAAGAAATTAAAAAGTTTGTAGGCAAATTTAAATTGTATAAAACCACCATGAATTGTGATACGAAGTGATTTATAAAAAAAACAAAGTGCAGTTTAAATCATTACAGGAATTACATCTATAATAAAGTAATGATAATATAACAATTGTTTCCATAAACATAAAATTTTGCATCGGCGGCTCATTGATGTGGACTTTTGCCTTCTGATCTGAAGGGTGCAGGTTCAATTCGCGCCACGTAGCAATGTGTTTTTAAATTTTCAAAATTTTAACCTACAAAAATCAAAAGGTTGTATGTGAAGTTGGCCAATCCGCACTAGGTCTGCATGGACCCCTCATACATATACACCCTCTATACAAGTAAGCTCATGCCCCTCAGTGGGGTATAATGAGCTGATGAAAAATATTATATAGATTTGAGTATTACTGTAATTATATTATTAAATATAATTACAGTAATACTCAAATCAAAACTGAACCTTCAACTTCTCTTTTGGGAATTGAAATAGATTGCCATTTGAACTGGAAATCTCATATACAAAAATAAGAACAAACTTTCATCTTTTATTTATGCATTTAACCAACCTGAAAAGAGTCACAGATATGAAACAGCACTCACTGCATATTATGCATATGCACACTCAAGAATGGTATATGGTTGTTCTATGGGGTAATAGCACAGCCATACATGATATATTTGTGCTTCAGAAAAAATGTGTAAGAATACTATTTAATCTTGATCAATTACCATTGTGTAGATCATCATACTTCATAAAACATAATATACTTACTGTAATCATGCCTCTATTATTGGAATCCTGTAAATTTGTAAGAAATACCACAACCTTTATTCAGCCAATACTAAAATTAGAAGAAATAATAGATATAAAAATAAACTTAATTTTCCACAGGCTAAATCCCTACAAGTAGGTATATCAGGCCCATATTGGATGACTATATCGATTTATAACAATATACCAAACAAAATAAAAGAATTACTAAACTTTAATATTTTCACAAAAACACAAAAAACAATCTTTACAAAAAGCATATTACACATTAAACGATTTTTTTTAAGATAAGGAGTAATGGATTGTTAAGCTAATAAACTTATGTATCTCGTTATAAATAAATTATATGTACGTCTCTCTCTTTTTTGCAGTGCCTTGCAGGGTGTCACGTGATCAATGTACCGCTTTATTTATGTTACACCAATGCAATACCATGTGACTAGCAGAAAATAAATAAATATGTACAACTGATACTCACACTTCTAAAATCTTCTACAGTTTAGTGGACATGGTAATCATGAGAAGTTATTAGATATACAAATAAAGTTTTAAAACTAATTGCGAAATAATACAATTTATGCCCGAGAGTATATGTGGGAACAATTCTCAAGTGATTTGAAATTGGTATATAAGTGGTATTTGTTATAATGGAAAATTATTAAGGCAATAAACAAATACCAGTGGTATAAGTTTTTGGTATTGGAAAGGAAAAGATCATTTGGCTCAGTTTTTTATATCTATTTAACAACTTGCACTTTTTGGGTGATGGCATCCTTGCCATGCATCTTCTTATCTTCACCTGTTGAGGGCTGCCCATCAAGTCATCTCCCCTACTTTTGTGAAACGCAATTCCGCTCTCCGATCTAGCCCATGGAGTGGGTCCCCTTGGGGAGGCCGGATGAACTAATAGCAAACAGGTGGCTTTGTAATCTCAAATAGGGAAGTGATGGTAATCATGCAGTCAATCAGATTCCCATATCTGATGAGCGACGCGTAGCTGCGCTCGGCGTAGTTCAGCTCTTATGTACCTTTAACTTATAGGTTAATAGGAACTTGAATGTTATATGTACCTTCCCTTAGGTGAGACCCATGAGGAACCTATCTACCGTGAGCGTACAGCAGAGTGGAGGCGTATTCGAGCAAAGATGAGGTATAGAGCAGCTGAGTGTGGCCGCGGTGGAGCCTCATAGCCGTCCTACGAGCGTTTATCAAACCTTTGAATGTTTATCAAATACTGATAGCCCACAGAGTTCTGTATATACTTACCTATAATATTTACTACTCTTTTTACCTAACCTTTGCTGTGATAGAAAAACAAATATAATCTGAATATACATAACTGTTTATTAAAGTTGCAAAGTTAATATCCAAATTACCCAAGACCAAGGCCCCGTCATTAGGTCACTAGGGGCGCACGCAAGACAGGTTTGACTGGTTTAACGCATCGGTGACGTTAACTCTAGTGTAATAGTAAGTAATTAACCAATGTGTATCAAGTTTTATGCGTTGGTAGTTAATTTTTAAATGCTTGGCAAATGACAAGAAAGTGATGTTGATAAATGTAGATATTGGGCTCCACTACGCCAAGGACACAGGTGCATCTTGGTACGAGTATTTTGCAATCATTAACAATTCTATTTTGACATCAATTTGATTAAGGATACCTACGTGTCTAGAAAACACGGTGAGGTCTGTGAGAGCAATGTGTCCTATCCCTATAGAGTTCTCAACTGGAGTCCGCTTTTGGCAAGCGATGTATTGACAAGATGCGAATAGTCGCTGGTGGAGGCTGGATGAGAAAAGCAAAGATCTATGTCTAGCAGTGAACTGCGTTAGATTAAGGATAAGTGAAAAGTGTAGGTACCTATAAAAGGAGAGTTTGAAGGAGAGAACGCTGCTAAATATTCTCTTTTGAGTTGTTTCCCCTGAGTTAGGTACCTGCCTACACCCGCGTGAAGAGTAGGGGTGGTGTTAGTGACAATAAATAACAAATATCTATAATATATATATGAATATAGTAGGTATATACCTAATAACTACTACACAATCATACGTATACCTACGCATACGTAACAAAATGCGTGCCATTGAGTCCGTCTCAAATCAAATGCTAATGTAAATCAAGGATTTTTGAATTCGTATAATATAAGTACATTCAAGGTCGACTTCGTAACTTCCAACAGGGTCATCTGGTTGAATTTCAAAAATATATCTTGATCAATACCTACTTAACTTATTATGCGGTCGTTCAAGAAGGGTCAATTTAGCCATTGGTATTTCAGAAAACCTTCCCATGAAATCGAGTTACCTCTCAACTAAAATAAGAGTAGGGCGTAGGTGCCATTCCTGATCAAGGGAATTATGATTGCTCAAATTGATATGAACTGCGGCAATAAAGATAACCAATTTTTTTCTTTATATAATATAGGTAGGTATTGGTTACAAAATAAAGATGAGCATTTCGTACGTAGTACATAGCATAACTCGAAATCATATTTTTTATGCTTTAATAAAATTAGTTCGCCTGTAATTGACGCAACTGGAACATAATTGTGTTGAGTAAATAATTTTAGCCTCCTTACCTACTCAAAGGACCAACAGCTAGCAGTTATTTTGTTTGTGGAGAGACTACTTCTGTTGGCCGCTGATTCAGATGGCCTTTACAGCTTCACACGGTGCTTAACTCCATACTGGATATTCTAGGTAGTATCTACTTCAGTGCCTGATATATTCGTATATATATATATATATATTCCTGATATATAGTGAAATTACGAGTGGGATTTTAAGAGACCAAACATTTGACGTCTCTTGTAGAAGGCGCTCGACAGTGAAATAAATATCCATGGAAATTCAAACCGCGCTTTCTAGCCCAAATTTAGGTAAGTAATCTTGTAATAAGAGTCCTAAATGACTGATAAACAAAATATTATTCGTACCTATATCTTTATCAGTTGCATATTATACTATCGCGCCACCAAATATAAGTACTACCCGGGGATTGAACCCGGATTGGCGTTTGGTATATGAGCTGACTCCACTACACCTACTACTTACCTACACCACATAGGTCGTCAGATTTCGTTTAAGTCTGCATTGTCATTGGCTGGAGTTACACTTTTTATCAGGAGAACGAACTGGTCCACATCTCACTTTTTGACTTCAAAATAAATAAAAAGCCGGAAACTTCTTACTTATTATAATATTCAAGCATGACCTGAATTCCGTATAGGCACCGATAACATGCTTTAACGGTATATATTATCTGTGCTATAACTGATAGATAACAATATTTACAAACAAAACAAAATCAATACAAATTGAAGTTCTAATTCTGGGTCCACCCCACTTCGCGTTGTTTATAATTAAGTCGAGATTTTTTTTATGTCGGACAACACAACTATCGTGTGTTGTGTTTACTCGTCACTCTGGTCGTTGTGCGTGCGCGGCACTTACGTGCGGACTGTTACAATGCTATCGAATACAATGGATAGAGTAGACATAATTATATTGGGTGCCACTGGTTTCACCGGCAAGCATACTGTAAAGAATTTAGTGAAGATATCTAAGACAATCGGCAATGGTAATGTCAGTTGGGGCATATCGGCGCGATCAAGGGAGAAGATACAGAATCTCTTGTCCGAGTTGGAGGAAATAGGTATGTTTGATTTTTAGACAGTAATTATGTTGACTATAGTTCAGTTTCCTGTCGAAGTCTATCTAAACTAAGACTGTAGAAAGACAATAAAGAATTTACTATTTAGGGGGACAATCATCCCCAGCGAGTCTTTGAATATGTACTTATATATAGGTCATGTTTTTTATATTTCACATTGGTAAAACCCTTTTAGTAAAGTATGTTTTAAAAATAAAACGATGGATACTATGTATTGCTCTGGGTGATATTTTGTTTGTCTTATCTACAAGTTAATGAGTAAATAATGTAGGTTAGTAAACAAATGCTTATTGCTATGTTGGGTCTAGTAATGATAAATAATACGTCTAAATATTCAAGAATATAGTTTTGAAAAAAACTGTAATAAACGGTCATCAAAAATGCGAAAGTAGGTATTACAATTTTAAAGTATTTTATTCATATAATTTTGAATATTATTAAATGCTCCGATATCTCATATAACATTAAGATGCATATTAAAGTAGGTCTAAGTTATTAATGCCATCAAGCTAATGACACAATAGGTTATAAGAAATGTTGGCACTTTTTTCAGGGGGTCGTAAGCCAGGGTGTAACTCACAGTACGAGGTTATTATCAAAGCTTAAACACGTTTGCTATCATATCGTATCGAATTTGTTTTAAAGTAAATATTGACGAGTAGTTGTAAAATACAAATTTGCTAATAAAGAATTTGTATTGTATAATATGTGACATTAATGTAAACATAATGATTTGTACAGTCAGCGACATGAGATAAAATGAAAATGAAAATGAAAATGAAAAGGAAAATGAAAATGAAAATGAAAATGAAAATGAAAAAATGAAAATGAAAATGAAAAATAAAATGAAAATGAAAAGTGAAAATGAAAAGTGTTTATCAGTTTAGGTCCTTAAAGAACACTTATGATGTCAAATGAAGCTACCACTGTTCGGGAGGTAGTTTTCCACTGAGAAGAAAACCAGCAAGAACTCAGTAGTTACTCTTTTCAAAAAAATTGTGTTGAATACAGATTCATTTGTAATCAAAATAATTATATAAAGCAAATTATATTTTCAATTTTTATCGTATTATTGGTAAAAATATAATGTTTACCAATAATACGATAAAAATGCTTAGAAAGTACTTAGCTTAGTAAGCTGATTACTAGACCACATGATTGTATAGATATAATATTAATATCCACTATGTTTATTGTGTAAAAATGGAGGGTCCCCAATGTATCTTATAATAAACCATTCCACTAGGTGATAAATAAATAAAATCGATTATCATCACTACCCGGTGCGACGCGACGGTGAGCCTATTCTTAAGTGTACCAGATAAACAATATATAATAAGTATACTATGTAACATATAATTTGAAATATGTAATTGCATTTGTGTATAGGAAAGCACCTAGAGTACTTACACAAATCTTTTTTCCAGGTGTAAATTTAACTCGAGACCCTTTGCCTATTAGGCCAAATCTAGTGATTTTGCCTAATAGGCAAAGGGACCAGTGAACCATTTCTCGATTATTTTTTTATTTTTTAGTATAATTATTTTCAAAACCACTTTGATATATATAATATTCTACCTATCACCGCCTTAATAGCCGCACTGTCCACTATTCGACTAGGTCCCTTCCTAAGATCAAGCGGATTGAAACCATAATAATAACGAACGCCCTTTGTGCATGTCGGCAGGTCGCCTTGCTTTAATTTAGAATGTTACACCATTTGCTGGTGATGTTACTTGGGCTCTGAAAGTTTTAGGCTCCAGCTAATCACATCTCACTCCTTTGTAACGTCTTGAAATTTACTTCTACGCATTTCATTTCATTTATCACGCACTAATACAGCGTATGTCGGCGGATGGCCCAGAGATTTGTTCGCTGCTCAGCAAGAAATAATGTGCACATCTGAAAGATTTATGTTATCCGCACCCTCTCGAGTTTATGGTTATTAGTTTTTAAATCAAACATTGTTGAGTATAAGGCTTATAAATACGCTACATGAACGTCAAAAAAATTCACAAAAAAATACAATAAGAGACTGTGAATTTCAAAGTGAACTTTGATATATATAATATTCTCCTATCACCGCCTTAATAGCCGCAACTGTCCACTATTCGACTAGGTCCTTCCTAAGATCAAGCGGATTGAAACCATAATAATAAACGAACGCCTTTGTGCATGTCGGCAGGTCGCCTTGCTTTAATTTAGAATGTTACACCATTTGCTGGTGATGTTTACTTGGGCTCTGGAAAGTTTTAGGCTCCAGCTAATCATCTCACTCCTTTGTAACGTCTTGAAATTTACTTCTACGCATTTCATTTCATTTATCACGCACTAATACAGCGTATGTCGGCGGATGGCCCAGAGATTTGTTCGCTGCTCAGCAAGAATAATGGACATCTGAAAGATTTATGTTATCCGCACCCTCTCGAGTTTATGGTTATTAGTTTTAAAATCCAAACATTGTTGAGTATAAGGCTTATATACCGTAATGAACGTCAAAAAATTCACAAAAAATACAATAAAGACATGTGAAATTCCAAAGTGAAGCACAAAAATGAAAATTGATACTTTGCAAAGCGAAACACGGATGGCAGAAGGCGCGCAGGAGCCGCGGTGAATAAAGTAGTACGAGCTATAATAATTTATCGAATTGCTCAATGCAATGCGATAATTTATTTATATATCATTTATTTTGACATTAATAATTTTGATTTAATAAGAGCGTCGGTGGCTCAGTGGTGTGGACTGTCGCCTTCCTACCGGGAGGGCTGAGGTTCAAATCCCGACACGTACCAATGTGTTTTCGAATTTTCGAAAATATATGTACTTATCCGACGCTCTTACGGTGAAGGAAACATCGTGAGGAAACCTTCATGCCACCCTGGAAGAGATTCGAAGGTTTGTGTGTGAAGTCGTCCAATCCGCACTGGGCCCGCGTGGACGACTAAGGCCTAATCACCCTATACGGGTAGGCTCGTGCCCCTCGGTGGGGACGTTTAATGAGCTGATGATGATGATTTTGACATTATATCTGAAAATTGTATATGGTATTAGTTAGGTTCCAATAAAAACGTTCCTTAATATGAGTACAATAATAGGTCGAATGGTTGCCAATGATTAAAAAACATAATGCTAAAGTAGGTTGTTATTCTTTTATCAATATAATTTGACCTTGGCCTTTAGCTTTTTATGTTTTCAAACAAAACAAGAATTTACGTATATAGGTATCTTAGATTGAATTAAGAAGATAAGTAATAAAAAGGAGCAGGTAAACAATTGAATAAAAAATCCTAGGAACCTAATAAAATCATTATAAAATTTTATGGCTTAAATATTATTATCATCAGTGCTATGCTTTCGGTACACCTGTGTCGAAGCCAGAAGGGTGAAATATCTGAATATTCATACAAAGTTTAAATTGCTACATAAAAGAGCATACGTATATATAGGTATCTTAGATTGAATTAAGTAGATAAGTAATAAGGAGGAGCAGGTCAACAATTGATAACAAAGCGTTTTCCCAGATTCCATATAAATGCAATTTCATCTGTTAATTTGTTTTAGATCAAGATAAAACTCGGATACCTGTGATTGAATGTGACGTCACAAAGGATGACATCAGGAAAGTGACGGGAAAGGCCAAAGTGCTCATAAACTGTACCGGACCGAACACACTCCTGAGCGAGCCTATAGTGAGGGCTTGCCTGGACACAAAAACTCACTATGTGGACATATCTGCTGAGCTATACGTAAGCAACTGTTTGTTTCAGTCACGCACTTTTTTTTCTTCATGCAAACGGTACAAATGCCAAAATATAATTTTTAAAATATTTTTCTGTTTGGCTGTGTGGTCTGAGTAATCTCTGAAACGGCTGCATGAATTTGGACGGGACTGTTTTTAGCAGGTTAAGGAAATATAGGCTTCTTTTATTTACTACTTTTTATTTTGGAAAAAAAAAAATGCTTACAGCGCGGCGATCAAGCGTCGCATGACTGAATGAAGCTATTTTATGTTATGTTTTACTCTGGGAAAATATCTTAAAACGTGGGTAACACCACAGGGCACAGCTAGTTAACTGTAGATTTAGAATAAGCGCGTTACGCTTATATCTATGGTAATAACAATTAAAGCGATGTCGTCTCTCGTTATCTTCATGATATTTCTTCATGCTTTTGCAAGTTGCAACGCAGGGACAGTGCATTTTTTGAACTGACTCCTGTTGGCATTGGACGGTAAATAAAGGCCAATTAATTTGTGTATTCCGCTAGGGATTGAATCGCATTGAAGTCATTAGGTAGGTCTTCGTCAGATGATGAAATTGATGGCACTTATGATAGTCAATTGCTGATTAGGAAATTGGCATGCGTAGAGCGCGAAAGGGAGTAGTGGGTGTTTCTATGTATAATAATGTATGTACTATACAAGTTACATTTATTAGTTTTTTTCATCGTACCCTCCTTGTGGGGTATCAATGTGTAGATCTTAAAGAATGATTCGAGGTTTCTAATTTCCTTTTTTTAATTGAATAGTTTGCGCGAGAGACACTTCCAAAGTTGAAAAATGTGTGTCCATGTGAAAATAAAATAAAAAATATACATGATGTATATTACCGTGAAATCTAACAACGAAATTTAGTTTAAACGATATCTGGTGTGTAGTTTTTAATACTTCATAAACGGTGAACACAATTTTTTCATATTAAAGCTTTAGGTGCCTAAGTAAATAAAAAAGATTTTATTTTATGTTACTTGCTGCTGCGGAACCCTCCACGGGCGAGTCCGACTCGCGCTTGGCCAATTTTTATTAACCTACCTACACAACCGGTTTTTCGGCAAACTTCCTGCTAATATCATTGAGAGGTCGGAATATTTTTGTTTGTCTCTTAAAGCTTTCTACCTACTTACGAGGAAACGTTACAAAAATATATTGTTATTTTTTGTGACTTAGAACTTACAAAGTTCCTGACGACCACCATCATCAGAAGAGCTAAAATTTCAATTCAATTTTATGAATAGTTAATTATTTAATGATTATGAACACCAAACCATAGCTTTCTGATCGTATAGGTGAGCGCTCGATGAAGTTCGCGTATATTCCAATGCGTTTGATTGACAATAGAACCGATGTTTTATTATAAAAAGACTTTGTGAAACACATTTTTTTACATTAAGGGAGCGAGACTGTGTTTTCACTCACCCACCAGCGATACACCTGACCGCGATTGATGCAGTGTTGAAAAAAAAAATAGTAGTTATAATTATATTTCGTCAACACTGCCCTGAACCCGTCACCAGAGGCGACAGATATTAGGTCTCTTAATATCCGGGAATTTTACAACATGCACTCAACTGATTATACGCATAATATATGCTGTGCACGCCCCTGTTTACCAATATGCAGCGGGACCAGCGTGCTTATTTTAAAATCTTTCATTGTAGTTATTATTGGAAGGATGAAGGAGTTTTGATGTACCACTAACCACTGCAAGGTGTAGGCCTGCCCGCTCAGCATAGCTATGGGGAGGTTGGTCTATTACTGATCAAGCTGGCGTAATGCGTTTTGGAACCGACGACGGCTCATTGTGTCCTCCGAAGTACGCAATCTGATTGTGTTTTCAGACGGTAAACCTAAATGTTACTACTCCTTCACGTCTAAACGTCTGAAGCATTTTAATAAAATTTGTTACGGATTTATAGCCTGGAGTAACACTGGCTACTTTTTCTGTGATTAAATATACCGCAGAAACATAACCTTCATATTGCGGATAACAGAGCTTGTTTATTATAATCAGACAAAATCACACAAGAAATTTAAATAAGTTGGTAATCAGCTAAATATTTATTTATCATTTCGAATGTACATAATTGCCCTTTCTATCGGACGTCCTTTATTTGGAGGTTGTTTACTTAGCGCTCGCGCTATTTCGAAATCACTGTCATTATTGAAATTCTATAATATGTTCAGTATTTACTTTATTAATACTATTTTTTTTATAATAAATGTATTATTTGTAACAAAGATACAATCATAGATACAACAAAATTGTATTGGGATATCTGAGATTTGTAAGCATGAAACTTTTGAAATAAAACTACAATATATATAAAATAATCAAAAATAAAAAAGAATCAATAATACTAAGTCAAAGAAGTCATCAATAATAATAATGTAAAAAAATATATTTTCGGGTATTTGTGATGAAACTAGTCCTTTTGGAGTTAATACAAAATTTCTCGTGCAATTCAAAAATGTTGATGATAACGTTTCGCTTGTGCATCTATAACCGTTACAAAACAATAATGATTTGAGGTCGTCCAGTACGAATTATGAATAAGTTCACGGACAGGTTTATTAGTAAATAAAAAAAAATACTGCCACATTCCATGTCAATCAATGTACAGTTGAGTAATGATTTTAATAAATCTTGTGTCCATGCTTGTGGCGCATGAAACCGACCATTAGCTAGTAACTAAAAGGTGATAATATTGTTACCCGAACCTACACTTATTATATCTTACTTTTTTACTTTTAGCAGAGCAGAGTATAGTTCATAAGGTGGTAAACTCGGTGGTAGACTGAGTCATCTAGGTAGGTATAACCGCAGTGCCAGGATATCGTACCGATGTATTTTGTGTGTTTTGCGCTGTTCGCACTGTTCTGTGTTTCGGGATGAGGGCACTGTAGCTAGTAAAATTACTGGGTATAAGAGACCAAACATCTGTTCCTATAGTAGCAGTAGTCCGATTGTCTCAGGTGTCGGGCGCTGTGTAGAGTTGATGGAGAATAATAACTGTTTATTTGTTGTTGGTCTCAATCAATGCCGCTCTGTCATGGTCAGGCGTATCACTAACCAAGGTGACCGTCCTGACCGTCCTTTACACTTTGTAACATAAAAAAGAGTACGATTTTTATTGAAGTATTAAAACACTTCTTGTGTCTTCGTGGTATAGCGGTCGAACGCTGTATAATCCGGTGTGTTCAGTTTGGTTAGGGCATTGCAGGTTGAATCCCATGATTTTCTGAAGAGATCATCTTTCTCTCTTCAGTGCCCAAGATCGTGATAGGCTGATGATGAAAGCATCTACACAGACCACAATGCTCCAATCATCCAGTCCTTATTCGCGTTACTGGCACGTGCCCTTAGGCTCGTTGCATAAATTTTTGGGCTGAGAGCCATCTGTGCTCGTCAATTGTCAGGTGAAGCTGTGTAGGCCACCTGCGGCCAAGAGCGACATGTCATTCCGAAAAAAAATCTTCAATCACTACGAGTTCGAATCAAAATTTTAATATGGTCTTATTGATATCTATCCGTATAAAAAATTACTTTGCTAATGTTGTGCATTTACAAAATATGGCTATTTTGTAAATGCGCATAAAAATGTGTATGTAACGATATATTTTACGTTCTGTATTCATAAATAGATAAATGTTAGGCTAGTTTTTAAGCATTCATTAAACTTTATTAAGTAACATTACTGATCTACGCGTATTTGCGATTATATTATAACTGACATGAATATTAATTGGTAAGTACGTAAGTTAGTAACATGTCCTATGCAACTTTATATATTATACAACCTTGCCCCGAATATGGTCGACATTGATCGCCTTTAACTACAACTTAAGCTCCAAGGGCCCTTTCTAATATCGAAAGCGTGTAAATTTAATGGTTGTGATTAATAAGTCTTCTACATAGATTACAATTTCGTAATTTTTGTTATTGCGCTTTGGAGATTACCCAGTAGGTAATATTTTATTTGGTTGGTTTTTAAACGGTCTTTTACGTATGTTATGGTAATCGGGGTTTAGGGCCGCTTCATCGATAGTGTTGAGTTTTCGCATAACCTTCACGCTTGTCAGGCGGATTGACGATATCAACACCTTTATAAGATTTGGTTGATTGCACGCGCTCAACGTTTTGTCTATAAGTCGTCTTTTATAGTATCCTCGCCCGGGGAGAGTAGGCGACAACTGGCGACTACACTATCTAACATCACAACTACAAGAATCTTGAACAGTATATTATAATCTATGTTTTATTTTCTAGTTATGTTTAGAAAAAAAAAGAACTGTTTATAAGCAATTCTGTCGTTTGCTACGCCTTATTATTAAGTTGTGCATGCTGTGGCATCCTTTAACTAAGACAACACTATACTCATGTTTACATAGGTTTAAGATGAATGTATGGTGTTTGTTTTGTTGGCTGTCCTTAATATAAATAAATGATATACCGGAGCGAAAATCGATGAAACAATAATATAGTATATATTAATTTCTTTTTTTTTTCTTTGCTACGGCAATAAAATCCAAGACCAAAGTTTCAAATTAACGCTTTTTATTATTTTGATTGGTACCTAATCATTGAGTAATTAATTGATAAGATTGCAGCTAAGTAGAGTGTATGTATGTGCTAATAAGACAAGTTACTCGTAGATTACAAAAATGTAACCTTCAAATAGATACATATATAGACATAACAACTGATTAGATAACTTTGATTGCAAAGTCAAATACTGAATTTTGAATTTGTCTAGAAAAAAATATTCAACGAATCTCAAAGTTATCAAGCTTTTGCCTCCTTGAATACAACTAGGTAAAACTGGATTTTTGTCACGATTTTACTACCTCCTTTGCTTTGGAATTGAACTCTACTCCTGCATTTAAAAAAACACTAAATTATATCATCGATACAGATCTGGCTTAAGCCTCCCTCGATAATGAATAGTTATAGGAACATATACTGCCATCATGTTTAAGAAAAGAGTTTGGGATTAAGCAGGCGACACAACAGTTACCAATGGTCACTGGTACCCAAATGGCCACTTGTTATCCAAAAAAGGATATATAGTTCACTTTTGACTAAAGTCACGAAATCCAGCAATTATTCATCTCTATCACTATCACTATTAGAAGCTGTACTGAGTTGAAGTCAATATTTTTTGGTGTCGTAGTGAAGTCTTCACAAGTATAATGCTAAGCACTGTACTCTTTCGGCAATTCGTTGCACGGGTGTCGTATCTACCTTTATATATACAGAATATCATTGATGCTAAGTTATTTATTTAACGTTTTTGTCATTACAGCACATGATAAACCTCTACCGGAACTTTCACAAAATGGCCGAAGAATCGAACGTGATTATTGTTCCTGCCTGTGGGTTCGCGGTAATGCCCGTGGTCACCGGCCTTATATATTTAGAAAATAATTTTAATGGTGAGTATTTATTAAATAATATTTTCTATCTATTTATTCTAATGATAACTAACCACATTGATCTCAGCCTTGTGGTTATATTATAACTTTAGAAATAAAAGAAAATATTTTCATATCAAGTTACATTCTTAGTTAGGTTACAAAAGGCAAATAACGCCCCATTGATTTTTTTCTTGCTTTTTATATTTATTTAAATATACTGAAATAGGCCACTTTGCAAATTTCGAACTAGGAAGTCCAGTTACCTATATATTTTTATCAACATGGAATGCGTTGGCAAATATTATTAATTATGTCATTGAAAATTTGTAAATAAATAATGATGAAGTATATAATATAAATATGCATAATATTCATATAGCAAGAAGACAATTAACATAAAACTTGAGAACCTTGACATACAAGGGTCAAGGTAGGTACGGCGGACGGAAACATTTGTTTCCGTACGACACGTATATCTTCGATTGGTAGGTATATGTATTTTACATATTAGTATTTTATTATGTTGATGACACGCAGGTAAGAATTAATTTACTGAGGTTTTTGTTGAGGTAAGAATATATTCAGACGATTTTTATTTTTCTATTGTGAATTCGTCACACTTGGAGGCGAGTCAAAGAGAACTATAATATATTGAGGTAAGTATCCACATAATGCGCAGTGTTGCCACCTGAGTTTTAGAAAAAGAGCTTTTTGGGACGTCAAAAAGGGGTAGAAAGGGCTAGATTGAGCGTCAAAAGATTTTCTGTCCTAAAAATGCTGAAATAATCATGTCGGGAAGCCATATAAAAGGTCATCATGACCGGTGAAATATCGAAAACTTCATATTTGCTAACATTTTCAAGACAGTGAAAAAGAGCTAGATTGCTCTTTTCGGGCTAAATCGTTAAAAAAGGAGTTAAGCTATACTAAAAAGTGCACTGATAATGCGTTTCGATCATCCAGGTTAAATAATGAGACAAACGTAGGTACTAATAATATTCAATAAACAATTACTTACCTACTATTGCCACTGGTGTGCCCTATAGGAATTGATATTTGATAGATTATTTTGAAAAAAAAAGTGCCCTAAAAAAATTTTGCATAAATGACCATAACGTTTAATACTTACTTCCCTTATTAGTTATAATTGGCGCGAATGTTTAAATACACACTAAGTCTTGCAAAAAAATAGGTACACCTTGAACCAGTACTACCACCTATTAAAAGATAGAAACCTAATTGCAATTATAATGCGGTTGTTACTACCTTAATTGTTTGATTGCTTTTAAATAGGTACGTAATAGCTGTCCTCTGTAGATAAGAAGTCATGGGAATTATAGATTAATGTTTAATTTAGAGTACTAGATGGTACAATAAATGTTTAACAAGAGACTTAAAGTCAACGAAACCGCAATGCATCCTATTCGTACTTACATAATGCATGCTGAGACATGGTCACTGACTGCGCGATAAGGTCAGAAGTTTAAAAGTCACTCAACAGCATAATAGAGCAAGCTATGTTCGGGGTCTCTCTCAGGGTTAAAAAAACAATTTTCTTGAGAGAATTAAAGTTACCGATAGTAATTCTTATATAGAAGTCGACGAGTTCTGAGGCAGACCGTTTCTTGGGTGTCTTAGCTAGCGTTGCGTAGGACGTTCTCTGGCCCGATGATCTCTTGCGAAAGTTCATTGTACTAAGAGGCTGAATTTGGAAAGCGGAGGCCCAGGAAGTCTGAAGCAAAATCAGAATACCTATGACTAGCAGTGGACTGCTATAGGCAGAATACTTCAGATAATAACAAAATGTCTCCGTCTTGCAGTGGTTTTTGCATTAAATTAATGTAGAATTGTTAATGTAAGGGTCGATAGAGTGAGTTAGGTGAGTAGACTCATAAGCTTGCTCTACATGAGATCTGATATCTTTTTCACTGGGCAAACCTTATGAGGTCGTCTTGGCAACATTGCTAGTGGTAGACTCGGTATGGAGACTTAACAACATCTGTTTCTCGGGTGTGGTGCAGTACGGCGTTGATGGAGAAAAAATTGTCTATCAGTTGTTGGTCTCCATTAAGGTCGCTCTTCATGGGCAGGCGTATCACTTATAGGGCTGGGTAGCTGAGATAGAGCTGCGAAAGTGAACCCAGCCCCCGTCCACCGGCGCGCGATTGGACACCCTGGGTTTTAGGCGGCCCACTCCCCCTAGGAGTATAGTTTATTGTACAAGTTGATTAAAATCTTTTTACGAGTTTCATAAAGTTAAGTTGATTTTTTATTTTATTTATTGACACGGTACTGAAAGTATTATCAAATAAAATTAAGTAGCTCACATTTATATCATTGGATAGATTACATGGCTTTTCTCTAGCGGGTCTTCTATATTATCTGCGTAGAAAGTGTAAAATAAATATGTACGTCACGAAAACTGGACTCTGCGTAAAATAATCATTATGCGCCAAGCGTTACACTTCAATTGTCTTCGAAAAATGAAAGGAACATGATGAACATGTAATACGTGACCAACATTAAAGTCATGCGCGAAAATGTTTTCCTTTTCTGAAGTATTCCATTACATATTTAAGATAGTAGCTTACTTTGTAGCTCAATGTACAGATTCCTAAAAGTTCTACAACACCGAGTGGACTTTTATCTATGAATTTCAATTTATTGCATTTGATCGACCATTTGGTGTCGCGTTGAGAGGTCAAACTGCAACACCAAGGGTTCCGGGTTCGATCCCCGGCAGTACAAACATTTGTGTGCATGAACATGTCTGTAATGGTCTGGTGTTTTCTATGTATAATATTTATGTTT